>DWCF01007179.1:0-11100 GCA_018230265.1 Delias oraia | reverse complement strand
AGGTGAAAGCGATGAAACTTTGCATTCTGCTTCGATGTTCGATGGTAAATTCTGCAGCATATCAGACCAAACATTCCCCGTGATAGATGCGGTAGAAGATGCTGAGTGAAACAACATCTCAACGCGACGCCAAAGACTCAAGTCTATCGGAAGGTATCTGGTCGTCAACAATTCGAGCTGCTCTACGCTGAATGCAATCTAGAGGAAGAAGCTGATATTTGGAAGCTCCCGCCCAGATGTGCGAGCAATACTCCATATGAGGCCGAATGTGCACTTTATAAAACTGTAAGCGATGGCCAGAAGTGAAGTACCGCTTCGTCCAATTGAGTACTCCTAGCTTCATGGAACTTCAACTCCTAGCTTGTCCTCCAGGTGACTGCGAAACTAAATATCACTGTATCAAGTATTCCGATTCTAGCAAATGACAGACAATAATGGACATTCTGACTATAAGAGTGAAAAACTTATTAATGAGAACTGAGATGATTGAATAATTAGAAATGTATAATGCTCTAATGAAATAGAGATAAAGAAAAATAGATATTATCACAATAAGTGTACAATTGCTATATTAATTTATCTCTTAGTTCAAAAAGAACAACGTTAAAAGATACGGGTGTTGAATATTACCAAAACCATTTAAAAATCAATTAATTTTATATCATATTACTTTAAATACTCAATAAGTACTTATTTAAACAATAGTTAGCGACAATGCGCTTTAACATTTATAAAATAAAAGAGTAAAGTTAGCTAGAATGATGAAAGGTTTGCTCTCAATGTAAATCTAGGACATTATAGGATATTGTTAATTAAAAAACTTAACCTGAAAGTCCGTGAACAACTCATTTAATTTTAGATACGAAAGTATAAGTTGTAATTTTAGAGAAGTAATAGAATAAACAGTGTTCAAGGCCAGCAATTTTAGCAGGAACGCGAGAAAAAGATGATATTGTTACGTCAGAACAATGACATGTACGTAAAGTCACGAGTCTTAAACGGCCAGTGGACGTACAAAAATGAGCACATTAAAGCATATCTGTTAGACAATTATGTTTATTAACTTTGCGGAAAATTTTAAATTGATAAATTTAAAAACTAAGCGCCTGAACAAAATCTTAATATCCATATATATTAATATCTATATATCTTAACTTGTTTATCGACTTAACCTATAATAATACGTCATATACTATAACATTTGTATAATTATAACTATAGATGTGCAGATTGCGGAATTTCTTTCCGCATTTTTTTATTTTTATTTTTGATCTCCAAATGTACAGATATCTTTAACTTTATTCAAATTATAGGATCAGCATATTTGGCAATATTAAGATGCTTTGATCAGCCGGTTTGTTTAGAAATAACAGTAGGTAGAAGAGAAATCATATTCAAGGACATGTGAAATGATAAAGAACAAATACTAAGTGCAGTTGCCGTATTTGCTGTAATCATAAGTAGCAGAAATTCTGTCAATTTTGGTTCTGATAATGATTTTTGTTAAAGAGATATTTTTTAAGAAATTATTAAAAAATATTGAAACAACATTAGCAGGTTATAACAACCAATATATCAAGTACTCATATACTATCCCATTAATTTATTATATTTTTCCCTATATTTCCGTATTTTGTTATTTATTTTAATCTGATTAATTTTTTTTTGAACGGACAACGGAACAGGTGCGGCTCCTACATGCCAAGAGATTGCCGCCGCCGATGTACAACCACACCACAGTCAGCGCATGGGTTATGTTGCCGGCTTTTTTAGCCGCTTAAGCGGTATTTTTAAGGGCCACCGGATATCCTCACTCACTCAACGAAACACACTAGAAATACCGTTTCAAGTACAACTACCATTTCACGCTGAATATTCTGTGAGTCCGTGGTATTCATGAATCTTCTTTTCTAATATCTAAACTTTATTCTTATGCTTTAAAAATAGAGTTACTTGTATCTTAGAATACTTAGTTACAATTTTCGAAGTTTAATGCTCAACTTATTCGATTTTTTGATGTACTACGGATATAAAAGCATACTGAGGTACTAGTGGCGATAACAAGCTGTGTAGTCTCGTTGTATTTTCCTTAATCCTTTAAAAAATTCAAATCGCGTATACTTCACTACAATAGCGGTACGCGGAGATATGTGCACGCGACGGTT
The DNA here is from genome assembly GCA_018230265.1 of Delias oraia. Lineage (NCBI taxonomy): Eukaryota > Metazoa > Arthropoda > Insecta > Lepidoptera > Pieridae > Delias > Delias oraia. Next base: position 8,935 of record DWCF01007179.1, on the reverse strand, counting down.
GCTAAGTTAGATGAATTTTGTGAATTGCTTATTGAGTAAAAATATATGTAAATATATATATGCGATTCCTGGTGCCTTTTCAACGAAAATAATAATAAAGACCTTTATTCCGAAAAAAATTTACTATTTTTGATTTTTCCAATAATATATTACATTATATCTCTAACTACGGCGTGTCCTCTACCAAAGGCCTCTTCCAACAATTTCCACTGTTGCCTGTCCTGGGTAACGACTCCAGTTTTAACGAAAATAGCTACTAGCAAATTTAGATGCAATAGCACAAAATAAATGGTTATGAGCACTTTAAATTGTTTTATGCTATAAAAATACCGTAAAACGCTAGGTATTTTGTGAGCCCGTGGTATCACTTCGGACGAGCCGGCCCAATTAGTGCGTCCGCATATGCGCATGGCTTCTCCACGGGTGTGACAGTATTAAGACACTTGCCCTGCCAGTGGCAAACCCTGCCAGGGACCGGATAAATTATAATTGTCCGGACCGAGATTCGAACCCCATACCTCTCACTTCGTGATACACTTTTAAAACCATTAAGCTACGAGGCTCTCAAAATTATTAAAATGTAATATAATAATTCTGCTTCTGTCTATCGGATATTTTACGATTTGTCATGTGTTCAATATAATAATGTTTATGCTCTTGTCTCTATGAGTTATTAACGCTGCGCAGATGGCTAGAGGGCGTGTAAATTAAACGATTAGTGTGAATCAGCAGTTACATCACTCATTCATCTTGCTATTAGCCTACTAGTTTCCACCCACATGTCATTGTACCCTTTCAACCACCGCAACTTACTTGCTGTGTCTATACAACACGAATGAGTAATTCTAGAATTTTCTGCCTCATAATATTTATAGCTTCTAGTCAAAGGAAAATTGACAATTGGATTTCAAGATAACATTATTAACATAAATTGTCATCAGTACTTTGTAGTATTCTGTTTTTCATACTTAATACAAGTTTTAACGAATTGTGCTGTGCTTAAAATTTTTGAAATACTTAAATATTTTATTATTATTAACAGCGTAGTTAATAATAATAATAAAAAAATGGTTCTCAGTTTACCGTATATCCACACTTTTATTAAAAATATTCTTTCTTTACACAATAGTCGATTTTATTATCGTAATGTCAACTACTTCATGCTGTTTTTAATGTTATAGCAGACAACGGAGCCGCGCCATAGATCGCGCATTGGTTGTGTTGGCCGCTTTTTACGCCATTTAAGTGGCATTTTTAAGGGCCTCCGATATACTCACTCACTCAGCGAAACACAGTAGATGCACCGTTTCAGCATGTACAACTACCATGATTGCACGTCGAGTATTTTTGTGAGCCCGTGGTATCACTCGCTGTTATCAAATAGTGTAATAATTATTAAAAACTAAGTACAAGATATAGTATATGTAAAGATGTCAATTTTTAACATTTTCAACAGGTTTTAAAAATACATTTCAGAAATGTTGCAACTTAAATTTGAATCACGCATTTCCGTGAACCAAAACTTCACCGGAAACTAACCAGGATGTCCCGTGTTTATTGTCGCTGTCTCTTGCATCCAGGACATTTTTATATATGGCAACCCTCTTCGTAGTACATACGCGTCCGACGTTTCCTGCGTGGAAAGGAGCGCTACCAACCCATTGTTCAAGGGATGTATGCGTTTTGCATACAAAGCGGTCTATCGAATTATATTGGGTGCTTGAGCTGTGTCGAATACCCTCTGTTGTACTAGAATGGTCTTACAACCTACTTCATATGTCTCGTTATGTACCTACTAGTGATAAATATATTTTAATATATTTAGTAATTATAAAAGCGTCACCTAGCGTTAAATATAACCTGTTTAAAAAGACATGTTTCTAAAACGCGTTCTTGTTACTACGAAAAAACTCACGAAAAATATAATATAATAAATTATTACTGCATTGGGAGTAAAGAGTATACACTATTATCACGAACTAATATTGTTTTAAATTATTGGGTTTCGTTGAAACAAACTCCAAAGTTTGTTACACCAAAAGCTATGTTTAATTTGTGAACACTGCTTGAGATGTTGAATAGATATGAAAATTATCTTTAAAAAAATCTCTAATCCATATATAATGACACTATCAATGTGTCCTACCTACCTATTGCTACATAGAACGTTGTTAATTTACAATTTATATAAACAATTTTTAAAAACAATGCCCAAGCACTGCAGTGCATCGGACATGTTCACGGACACGCAACTGAATGATTTTTACGCTATCAGGCGAAAAAGAATTCTTTCCATGTCGGCGCGTGTGTGCAGCAGTTTGCAGCTTTAATTCTTCTCTTAGGGTATTGGCCGAGAGATTCGGCTGCTCAATGACCAAATTTTAGATTTATTTGGCCAGTGCGAGAGAAAAATTTTATTTAAATTTTCTTGTTAATCTTTTTTATCTAACATACTCAATATGATTTCGTAACTAAATCAAATATGGAACCATAAGGTTAATCTTGCTTCTACATAATTGAAAGGAACCGCCTACAAAATTTGTTTATTTTATGACAGGATATCTTACGGTGTTTGCTTGTGATGTGGTGTTCTTATCTCCGTGGGAATATTATAGCAACAGAGATTCTCTTTTATTATGGCGTCTGATTAGGTATTTATTAGTTCATGACATTATTAGTAGATAATTTGAGAAAAGAGGCTGAACCTAAACAAACGATTACTATATTAAAAAGAGTTAAGTATTAACCAGGTACTTAAGTACTTCTAAATAAAGGCGTGCGTGAAATTTACATATAATACTGAGATTTAATAAGTAAATAACAATGAGTTTTCTGTATGTAGGTTTAATTTTTTTAATGCTGTTATTATAATGTACTGGGTGGTAAGAAAGTGGATAAATGGACTTATGGATGTACCAGTTGAAAGTGTGTAAAAGTAATCTAGAAGGTATTCCGTATTATAATAACTGTACAATTAAAATATCTTTATGCTACACGTGGAACTTTAAGGAAAAGTACCTACATAAATGATAAGGTGTAGGTACTATGCCATAAGCTACCATTTAATAACAAATGCCTACAAGCGGCTAATTGGTATTCATCTTGCGCGCGTAGACCATACCGCGGTGGGGAAGGGTTATTAGCCACTGCCGCCTCCGCGCCCAGGCATATTGTACTGAGGCTTCAGAGCGCCGCACGCTCGCCTCTACTTGATAATTATTAAGTAAATATTTGAAACTTGGAACCAATGCTATTATAGTGATCAAATGTATTATTCCACAAGCCGGTGGCTGGGAAGGCAAGATGTCGGCATAGCTGATTGACTATGATATACGGCTGTGTCACATCGAGCCAGCTCAATCCATCGGCGGTCAGCATTAGAAGATTCAAGACGTCAAGAAGCAAGAAGATAAACGCCCCCGTTAGGCGCAAAACTTTTCGATCGCTCCCGTAACTCGGGGTAGAGTCTGAAGGGTTGCCAACTGACAGCTGTGAGCTGTCATCGTAGAAACTACTTTCTCGTCGTGCATTGAAACCGAGGGAGTCTTTATAGTCTATTTATATCATACACGAACATGTTCTCGTAGAGTGCGATCGGCTGTGCGTGAATTATTGATAAAACGATACGAAAAACACGACGATACAATTATGGCCAACGACGAGGTGTTAGGGCCGCGAAAAACGATATTGGTTTTAGTGATTGTTGTTGGATGTTTCGCAGTGTTGTGGCCCAGGATTCTATCTCCTTTGATCGTGGGTCACACACAGGAGCAAATAAAACCGAACAAATTCGACCGGGAGGCAGGTAAATAAGTATTTTTAACTTTAACTCAATGTCAATACTGCGACCTAGAATCGCAATTGCAAATCTATTTATATGTTTTGCCTCCTTTATTTTATTTAAAGATCTAACAAATAGATTTAAAGTTGTTAGCTACTTCAAATATTACGGTCACTAAGAATATTTCAGATATAATTCTCGATTCTAAGATATAATTCTAGGTCCAGTTTTTGTTGATTTTGAGTTTAATGATTAATTGTTGACATGATATATAATTGGAATCCGCTAGGTGACTGTATAACAAGAAAATTACATTATTCAGATATTTAAAATATACTAGACTCAAGTAACAGTAATTGGAAAAAAATGTTAAGATTTTTACACAAATATACTTAAAATTTGTAAATAATATATTTTTAATATTAAGAAAAGTTACTAAAATTGAAGAGAAGCAATAGTGAATATATTAAATTGAATCATTTAATTAAAAAAGAAAATTGTAATTATTGTTTTTTTCTAATAATAGGCTGCTGTGAGGTAATTTTTCAAACTGAGGTTGCTGTACTTGAGCTTGTGAATGAAGTTTGTAATTCAGTTCTTGGAATTGAAAAACTGTCACCACAATCAGCAGTTGAATGTAGAAAAGCTGTCAATGAAACATGTGGTGTAGATATTGTAACTTTTCTCAAAAAAGATGAAAATGTTGGAAAAACTACCAAAATGCTAGTTGAAGCAATGAAGAATACAAATAGCTCGTGTTTAAGAGAACATTTTGGTGTACCTATATACAGCTTCAGTACACATACGCCGATCAACTCATGGACTCTCCAAGATTGTTAGTTTTTTTTTAATTTTTAAACTAACTTGCATGGAAATATCCATTGTACCATCATAACCAACTAAACAATTTACTTTGTCTAAGCTTGTGTAATACTTTTGGAACTTCACATGAAGGATAAGGTAGTGTATAATTATTAATAAATACATTTGGTTATTATGATTCATAAGACTTGGAATTGATAGTTGCCATGGTTACGCTAATTATAATAAATACAACTAATAAAATATCATGGGTATAATCACTAGGAAAATTCCTAAATTTATCCTAAATTTGCAAAATTATTGAAATTCTTTAATAAAAATAGTATTCATTTACCCAAAAGTATTATAGTTTATTATTTTTCAATAAAATTTGTAGATGTACAGTTTTTTTCAAGAGCTATGTTAAACATTTGTATTCATTGAAATTTGTAAATTTAGAAATATATATTTTAAAATAACACATTGTAACTGCTTATGAGTCACTAAAATTTATTACATTGAATATTATATCTCATTTATGGCATCCATTTAGCCCATGTCTTGAAAAAGTAACCACTAGTTAGAAGCAGATGTTCATATTGCGTAAGTAATTACTGGTATTGGTAATTTTAAATGTGATCTACTCCAAACAAATAAATCTAGGATCTGTAATAAAATAAATAGTCGAGGCTACCAGCCACTCCCATTCTGGTTAAGTAAACTTGATTTTAACTGTTTTTATACTAACAAAAAAATGTTGATCTGAATGTTTCACATATAAATTCCATCTGAAAATTTTATTTTTATTCATAACTAATTTCTGTACAGATGAAGACATCAACCAGTTATTGATATATTATGAAGTTTGTTAATGAATGAACCTGATTATTTAAATAAGTTTTAATTTTTACTAAGACCTTAACGAATTTGAGTTCTATATGTTATTAGATAATAATATATAGAATCGGTACTGTCCGTCAAATTATATTAGCGTAGGTATATAGCTGTTTAATAAATTATTACCCAACACAACAAACATGGCACTTATTTGATAATTTTATTCGTCATTGAAATCTTCTAATGTGATGAAATACAAATAACTTTTACTATTGGTTGTCTTTATTTATATAAGAACCCGTTTTAACGACGTATGAATTATCTAAGTGGTCAGGCACGCGTGGTCTCCTGATAAAGTTTTTTTCTGTCTCGATGGCTTGAAAGACTTCAAAACATGTATTTAAAACGCAATCGCGGAGATTATTTATTAAATTTATTTTCATGTGTTGATAATTCATGTTATATTACATTATATGCATTTATTATTTATATTACCTTAATTTTTTACGGTGCCAATAAATAATTTATAAAGATAGAGGAATAAAATTTTTCTCATCGTAATATTTACTGATTTATGTTGATAAATCAGATTAGGATTGAAATTTATATTTAATCGCAGTAGTTTAGTTACGATCGTACGACGTACGATACATATCGACGGCTTGAACTGTGACTTAAGACAAAGTACTTTGGTCACCTAAGGTCAGGTAACTGTTATGTTTTTAAATCGTAAGATGAAGCTACTTGAATTACAGACATGTTAAGATATCTTTCTTATTAGCGTACTTTTAATATGAAAGATTATTTGTGTTAGTATAATAAGTCAATATATTATTAAATTGTGTAACAATTTAGATTAAAAATAGTATTACATACACATTTTGTGGCTCATTAATAGTTTCTTTAAAGATTTAGGTGGAATTTAAAAAAATATCCACAATATCCCGGTGTTGCATAAGTATTTTGTGACACGTACGTACTGTAGAAACCACATTTAACATCGAACATTCTTGTTCGTGTCCAGTAACCACATAAGGCAACATTACAAGAGTAGTTAGTTTTAATTCAAGTCGAAGCGCGATGTGCTAACGAGTACTAAATATTCTAAGCGAGGTGACACTGTCCGCCGTGACGAAAGAGGCCGTATAGTTCAAGTTTGTACTCTTTACATCTGCTAGAGCAGAATATTGTTCTTTGTAAATCTGTAGCACCCTCAACGTAAACTTTTCCCCCACGAGGAGCCCGTATTTTAATGTAATTTAATGTCCACCTGCAATCTGTTAAAAATTTTCAATTCAGGTAAATCCAAATTGACTGATCGCTGTCTTATTGCTGCGGCTGTTTTAATCGCTATAAAGACCATGTAAAATTGGATTAATTTTTTTTATAGTATAGTGGACAACGGAGCAGGTGGATCTCCTATATGGTAAGGGAACACCGCCACCCATGAACAAACGTGCCACAGTCCGCGCATTAGTTGTGTTGCCAACTTTTTACGCCACTTAAGCGGCATTTTAAGAGCCTCCGGTACCTCACTCACTCTGCGAAACAAAGTACAAGTTCCGTTTCGCGCTGAACATTCTGTGAACCTATGCGATCACTTCGGACGAGCCGGTCCAATTAGTGCGTCAGCATGGCTCTCGCTCGGCTAAAATCATGAAAATTTTCATCATATTCATTTCTATCATATTTTATTCGCAGATGAAGGAGAAATCACGGGTTTACTTGCTACAGTTAGAGACGTCTCTGTCGTATATCGATATAATACGTACACGATTATATTTTCTATTGCATTGGCCTTATCGCTAAAATTGAGATATAAATAAGTATGATTGTAGGTGTGCTTTATTGTCCGTCTCATTCCACATTCCTATTACGAAAGTGTCACGGATGTGTTTAGTGTTGTTTGCGATGCAATACGTGCACACTGGCGAAAGTTATGAATGAAGTTGACAAACGTTAGACCTTTCACGCAGGTGAACATGTAGGTACTAGTCATTTCAACAAATTTAAATGACCTTCATTCTTTTGTCACAGCACCGGCGAGTTATGGTAGGTAAAGTGCGTGAGTCTATAACTATAGACTTATATTCTTTGTAAATAATTTTCTTTTAAATAAACAAAACCATGAAAAACTGAATAAATCGAGTGGCAAATTGTAACTAAGGTAATTCGATATAATTATATTATGATTAAGTTGGGCGTACCAATTTGGTGGTTAAGGACGGATAATACGATGTAAGTTAGTTAAATTCAAATTCAGTAAATAATTAAATTAATTTCAGATTAATTTTGTAGCATAAAAAGTTCGACAAACAAAATAAAATTATAAGCTAGAAAATAATGCACAATCTAAAATTATTCCACAAATTATATAATTTCTTTATCAAAAAATGCGTGCAATGGCAACGGGTTTGACATATTAGTTATACGAAAACAAAATGTTAATTGTAACTAACAAAACTGAAACTAACAAGGACTTGTTAGTGTAAGAGCAACATTTCGATTCTTATAACAATGCAATCAACATGCTATTTTTTTCATGAAATCTTGTTTTCGTAGTTCCTTTATTTCATAGCAAGATTTAATGGAATTTAAATACACTTAAATAAAAGTAATCCTACATTTCATCACTAAAATGCATCATATTACGAACATCTTGTTTAGAAAATAATTATATACCAATTATCGTCCCTTAAGAAATTATTTTGAGGGATTTGTCTTCAGTTTTTAAAAGTAAAACATGTTGTAGTTGTCGTGTTTCAATATGTTAATAGATTCATTACACATGTGATGTTTTAATATAAATAAACCTTGAATTCCCATATAGTTTATACCCAAATTAGGTAATACGGCAATTGATAAAGTGGGTCAAAATGTGCTTAATGGGTTGATTTGACAAGCGAAGAGATGACGCGGGTCTTTTTTGGTCTTTTTAATGTATTTAGAAGTAAACTTATCATTACTCCACAAGGAAAATTTATATCGTCAAATTTTAAATCTGGTACAATATTTCTGCCAGCTTTAATACTTAGAAAAGTTCTGATGCGAGAACCACATTGATTATTAAGTTTCTGTTAAATAGATCCCCGACCAGAAAATGTTTTCATTTAATTTTGACTAGTTCTACTAATTGATTAATTAAATATTTATTTAAGACATTCAAAATATTGATAATTCATCGGTAAGTACTGGTTTTTATAATAACATATTAATAAGTACAAGTGAAGAGCGACTTTTCAAATATAAGAATTAATGTAATGTCAATCAAATATTAAGCCATTGTTTTGTAAAAAGTATTTACATATTATCATATTTTATTTTTAATAATGTTACGTGTTTATTAACCGCATCGATCAGAGGGATAGCCTGTGATATTGTTCTTATATACATTTCCTTCCTCATGAAATGAAATGACAAAATATAATTACTATTAGCCTATACGACGCAGCCTAGTCCGCGAGACTACAAATCTAGTATAAGAATATAATATTGCTAGTAATTGTCGTCGAAAAA
>DWCF01007178.1:0-11101 GCA_018230265.1 Delias oraia | reverse complement strand
GACCGTATGCGATTTCTGCGCATTTATTCAAAACCTAGTTCAGAGTGAATTTAGGTGAAACTACTTTCACAAATACCATAAAATCCTTATTGATCATTAAACTAGAATTATTGATACTAACAATGTTTCTCATTTGATAAGCAATCCAGAAAATAATTGGATCATTCAGAGTTCAATAACACGGATCTATTTTTTGCATGAATTTGAGCTATCATAATGTAATTTCCCCCTTTTTCGCACAGGAAAACAATATTATCATTAAACAATTACAATTATTTATTATAATTATTTTCAACTATATCTAAAGTTTGATTTTTTTTATATAATTGGTGGCAAATGAGCAGGAGGCTCACCTAGGGCAAGCGATCCTCCGCCAATGTACACACCCAGCCCTTGTAGAGCCGCGGGTGCGTAGCCAGCCTTTTAAGGAATGAGTACGCTCTTTTCTTGAAGGTCTTGTACGATTATAAATATTTATAATCGTTTACTCAAAATATCCAAGAGAATTGTCATTATAAATTAATCAATTTGTATTGTAAAAAACTGAAAACTGTCTAATGTTGTCACCTTTCTTATGAAACTTGCTTTTCAAAAGCAAGAACAGTCGTAATAGTGACACTTATGTATTTTTAATATAAGAATTTGACAACGTTGCAATTATGACAATGACTGCATCATTTAGTGACAAGAGAGTGAATAATTTGGTGTATTACGTGCAGTGTTGTAAGCAAGCGTAGGCGTTCATATATCTCAACAATAAGCAAATTTTATTAATAAGGAGATTGAGATTTATTATAAAATGTTAATCCAGGGAATTGGATCGGATTAGAAACATGTGTAAAAATATGGATGTAGGGAAGTGTATATGGGAAGGAAGTGTGTGTAGGGGGAGGTACCTGGTCTACCTGCTGGCAGTGCGTCTTCCGCTGCCATAGGCACTACCACCGCCGGATCCACCCGAACCTAATACATAACCAATATTATCTAAATTGAATTAAAAATTGAAGATTTGTATCAAGATCAAATAAAACATATTTAGCTCTCATGAACTTTTGTGTGGCTTTTAATTATTTTTACTACGCTAATGATGGAAGAATTCTGTTTTAAAATACCATATTAGCTAATATTTCAGTGGAAAATATAATTGTGATACCTTTAGTGGTAGTATTAGCAGCACTGTCGCTGTAGTCGTCTGAGTCGGAGCGTTCGCGCCAACCAGGCGGCGCGGGCGGTGCACGCAGTCTGTGCCGCGCTTCCACCGTAGAACATTTTGATAAACTCGACTCATCTGTTTACAACGATTACGTTCTATAACTCATTAATTATATCAAGTATAATAATATTAAGTTATAATTAAATTGAATTTAATATTTATTATTACATAAAAAGTACATCATCACTTATCTCTCATGGGCGAGCCATGGTGAAGTATATGCTGACGCTCTAATTGGGGAGGCTTATCGTAAGTGATACCAAGGGTTCACAATTCTGAGTATTCACTCAGCGTGAAACGGTTCTTGTACTGTGTTTTGCTGAGTGGCTGAGGATATGGCAGGCCCTTAAATATGACGCTTGAATGGCTTAAAAAGCCGGCAACACAACCAATGCGCGGTCTTTGGCGCGGTTGTCCATGGGCGGCGATGTTCTCTTACTATGTAAGAGACCCACCTGCTCCGTTGTCCGCTATACTATACAAAAAAAAAATTCTCACCATATCGATAGTGATCGCAAGTTCGCCGTCGGCGATGTGGCGCTGCTGCGTCATCATCACGTCGTGCCAATGTACGGAATTGTAACGAGTGGGCCGCCGCACCGCCAAATGTTGCGTATGGGCTAATCTCGTAAAGCTCGGCTAAGAAATAAAATATCTTCTAAAGATATTATTAAATAATTGAAACGTGTAACGTTTTCATAAAACTAAACAATCACTATAAAATACCTACTTCTGATGGTTTGAAGTGCTACATTTTAAAATATTATTTGAAATAACAGTTTAAACATGTAACTTTCTCGAATTTGAATCTAAGATATTCTAATAAGGTGTTTGCCAATTGTATTTGTTACAAAATATCCGAACCGTAAACTCTTTTAATGCACTATATAAATGCCCTAATAATGTTACATTTTCAGTAAATAAATAATAACTTTCAGTTTCAGTAACTAAACTCACCTGAAGAATCGTCATTGGTTGACTTTTCGTTGCCATTAATAGAAGAGGACGAATATAGCTTTTGTCCCTCTCTCAGCTTCTCTCTCTCCGCTTCATTACTCTCACTCAGTTTTCTATTATCTCTTAAGTAGTGATCGCTTGACAGGCAGAGAAATCTGTAAGAAGAAATATATTTATCATTTCCACGAAGTTTAAATTGAATTTTCGGTTCATAAAAATATTTTTTCGATGATTTATTTTATGAGCTACGCGAGTGATTTTTATAGGTAGTTACTTTAATTACTTACTTTCTCTTGCCATGTAATAAACAAAGCAGAGCTCCAAGAGCAGTTACAATAACTACTGCACTGGCGGCGCAGGATACGAGCACGGTTCGGAGTGCCACAGACCTAGCACTGCCTATTGGCGGTGCAGAAGTCTGCAGTGGTGGAATACGGCCTGCAAGGATTGTATTGCATTAATAACAGCTTTAAGTGTAAACGACGTAATAGGGTCTTATAATAACTATATTGTAAGATTATCATTATTTCAGCCGTAAGAAGTCCTCTGCTGGACATAGGGCTACCTTTAGGACTTCCAAGGCAGATGACCAATTCGGACGAAAAGTGTAAGAGTGGAGACTACGAACTAGCAAGCGCAGCGAAAGACGTCCACCCAGAAGGGGGACAGACGACCTTGTAAAGATCGCCGGAACACGCTAGATGCAGGTCAACTCCGACAGGTATGCATGGTCCGAAGGGGAGGCCTATGTCCAGTAGATAATATTAACTCTTAAGTACTTGTAATATTTTCATTTTTTTATAAATCAATATATATACAATAGAAGCGATACAATAAATATTGCATTATTTGACAGAATGTATTAACCATTCTTTTCTTTTTTTTTCCATCGCAGTCTTTCTTTTTGGGATGCATTTCTGATAATAAAAACGAGACAACACTTTTAAAAATATCTGTGTTTGTTAACTTTATAACAACATAGATCTTATAAACACAAATGATAAGTCTAAAATTGCAAAACCAATTAGCAACACTATTACTTCTTTGTGCTTATTTCCATGAAAAGTAGGTATTGTAATTAACCAACTATGTCAGTCTTTGTCCTCGAAATTCAACACAGTCGTAAAGGTGCGCTGCATTGAAACAGATGGCGATAGATCAACCGCTCCAAAGGTATGTAAATGCTGAGCACGATCCCCAGACACGAGGGACCGACCCGGAGTGAGAGTCATCATTTCAGAGTCAGTCAGTCGGAGTGAGATTAAATTAGAGTAATTAATACTTATTATCAACAATTATACCTCCAGATAGTGTATGTGTATCAGCAAGCATTGTGACCCGTTCTATACCCGCCTCGCTCCAAGCTTCTACCATCACATCGTACCAGGTGCCTGGTGTCAAATCCCCCAGGACGTGGCTAGCGGCACTTAGCATTTCGCCTACCTGGGAACCGAGTTCATCCCACATAAGAATAACACTTAATTCATATCATTCTTCAAACCCAATATCTGTCAAGCTTCCTCCTAAATAAACATAAGGCTATCTATATCAATTAGCCATAAAGCATATTTTACATTAATCCTAATAAGATTTCTTTTTGATATCTCATATTTCACCTCAATTAAGATTGGTAAAATCTATATTCTTCTAATTCTAGTGTTCTAATTGTACCTATAGTGTAAGCTTTATCTGAATAAAAGTAATTAAATTATTTATAGAGTACTTTTAACAATGAGGAGGCCCTTAAAATTCCGTTTATGTGACGTAATAAGCTGCCAACAACCAATGCGCACTGTGGAGCGGCTCTCCATGGTGGGCGGTGTTATCTTACCATATAGAAGACCCAACTGCTCCGTTCTTTCATCATTAAAATATATATATATATATATACATTAGCGTGACAATTTGAACTCAATTGTACATTACTTTAATCCAATGTTCATCTCCGGCCTGACGATACGATACTCGAAAGCCGAGTATCGGACAGCCTCCGTCTCGCCATGCGTAGAAGTTTATCTTTATCGCTGTTGAGTTCATGTGTACGTGCTCCTCAGGTTTTGGAGCCTTTGGACCTATTTTACAATTTTTTAAATAATTACCGTGATTTGTGCATGTTTTATTTTAAATTATCTATTTTATGTATAAAATTCTAGTGAAGGAATCTTTCCCCTTAAATGTTATGGGTAAACCAATTCAATTTTTTGTACAAATTTGTTCTTGAAATATTGAAAATCTTATTTTTTAAAGCTAACATATAAAACAAAAAACACATAGCTTACATATAGAAGGAAATTTATAAATTAATAACGTAAATTAAATAATGAGCAAAACTTTCCAGTGTACTTACGACCTCCTCGAGTTGTAGCGGTTAGTATTTCGCTGGGCGGTCCCAAGGATATTTTGTTCTGTGCTTGGATTTTAGCGTTATATGTAGTTCCGCATTTCAACATATCCATTGTGTATGAGGTTAGTTCTGGAGATAGTTCTAAACTGTGCCATTCTGGTTCTGCCGCTTCTTTATAGTGGAGAACATATCCTGAACGATAATAGATAGATGTTCTTTTAATTTTATATAATAGTGTATTTTAAAATTTGTGGGTCAATTTTTAAATAAATTTTGGCTAAGATATTATGTAAAATGCTAATATTTATACGTTACTAAATCTAAAAGTAAATGAGTTTCAAACGAGCCAGCCCAATTAGTGCGTCAGCATATGCTTCAGCATGGCTCTCCCACGGGTGCGACAATATTAAGCCACTCGCCCGGCCACTGTCAAGCCCTTTCAGAATCCGAATAAATTATAAATTAAATTATAATTGACTGGACCGGGATTCGAACCCGATACCTCTCGCTCCATGGTATACTTTTAAAACCATTAAGATACGAGGAACTTGTGAGTATGCAAGTTAAATCTATTTCCAATTTTAATTATTTTTTGCCCAAATGAGCCCAATATGTATTTTTAGTTTTTACATACAGTGACTCACCCAAGACTGGCGTTGAATCATGCGGAAGCCTCCAGTGGAGTCTCACACTGCTGGCTGTGGTGTACTGAAGAGATAAAGAGGGCGCACCAGGTGGCAGGACAACAGACACGACATAGACGATGTAGTCTTCGCCGATACTATTGAGAGCCGTGCATGTGAAGTTCCCAGATGAGTGCTCATTTACTTCTGTGTAATACAACGTTTTATATCTTCTATATTATGTAAACGCTTCCCAAAGTAATAAAGTAATTCTGAAATAATTTTACCGATATGTGCGGTGTTTTGAATAATGCGTTTAGACTATGTATTCTATTCGATAATATAATAGAATGTAAATTAAACACACGAGTTTTTTTAAACTACGTCACATTATTAATTGTATTGTATCAGCGAACATCGATGTGAAATACAACGTTTTAACCGTTACAACTTGATACTTTTTGTTCCACAATTGAGCTTTTATGACTTAAATAATTTAAGTCATTTAGCACCACGCAAAAAATTCTGTTCAATCAAAATCAGATGTCTGAAAACGTATTTAGAAACCAATAATACTTATTGGGGATCTTCCAAAAAGGGCGTAACTACTCCTAAACACCGTTAACACACCTGAAAATGGCGCTGAGGGTATCCATGGGAGGTAGACCAGTTTACATCATATGCTGTTACATAGCCTTTAGCAGGTTTATGTCCCAATGTTTATATAATAAGTAAACGCACCTCTTATATGTAGATGTCCAGCTCGTGTCACTTGATAGTAGTGATGGTGTGTAACAGGGTCCAGATGGTGCGCCCATCGCGAGCGCGGTGTTGGTACACCCACACACGAACAGGCCAGCACTGTGCTGTGACCCAGACGAATGAAACGCGCACCGCCAAATGACGCAATTCGAGCTGGAACTAGAACACACAGATGATTATTTCAACTAAACTGTTATCTGTCTTACAAAATACTATAACACATACTTCTCGCTTTAGGCCCTTGTCCCACTACTAGGGTGGACTCTCCTTCGCCTGAACCCGTTGTAGCTGATACCCAAAACTCATATTGCTGATTTTCCATTAAATTTCGAACTTGAAACATTAGCTCTATCTCCAGGCTCTTGTCTGCAGACACTGTAAAACTGGAGTGTTTGCCTATCCTAGAAATAAATACAAATATTTTATTCGAAATGACGGATATTTTATTTCAAGCGAACAATTTATAAGTTTTAGTTAAGTGTAAATACATTATAAAGTGCGATCTAAAAGAAAATATAATTTTAATTACCTTCCAGCTTCTCTGTAGTAGACAGTATAATGGGATATGATGCCGTTTGGATGTACCGGGGGAAGCCAGCTCACCAATACGGAATCGCTAGAGTAGGCCAGAGCTTTTATCTTCTCAGGTGCTGATGGTACTGTAATATTTAATTTTACATCAGGCTTGTTAGATTTAAATTACAAGAATAAACATTCCTATTATACTGTATTGTAACAGATTTTAAAATATACACATGTAAATATTAAGTAGTTAAACTCTTCTCAATTCTGACAAATTTTCCGACGTTACTTATGCCGTTAGGCATGAATCACAAAAACCTATGCATTACATGCTTTTTGGCATTAATTACAAATCAATTTACGAGTAAAAATGTCTAAAAATCTAATTAGTAATAATTAAAGACTAAGATAGATATGTATATAGTGTAACATACCGTCTTCTTCGGTCACGCAAAACACCGGCGGGCTTCGTTTACCGTCACCAGCATTGGTAAATGCAAGAACTTGAATCGAGTAGTTTGTATATTTGTGTAACGTGTGTAGATATGTGTCTGTCGTTGTGACCCGCTTAATTTCCGCCACATCAGCTGAATCGAAACAATCTTCTTATAGCTACTTATTTACATTTAACAAAACAAAATAAAGAAAACAACAAAATATTAGGATACACAAAAATTATAACAGTAAGTTTAAAAAGGGGTAGAGTTTGGCTAAATGCCCCACCTCCAATGGTTTTCAGCACCTCCCAAACAAACAAATTCTGACTTATAGAAATTAATAACATGTAATAAGTTTAGATTTGTCAAAAACTTATTAGAAATATATTAGTTTATTTAAAATAATTAAAAAAAGTCAGTTTGTTGGTGACACAATTTGCTTTAAAAACTAAATCGTTTAAAACAATGTTATGATATAACTGAATGCAAAATAATCTGTGTAGATATATTATTCAATACGGTTATTATTGTGTCTTTTAAGACTATGTATGAAATAATATAATAAACTGGATTTTATTCTTACCGTGGTTAGCAGTGAGTGGTGCATAAATAACTTTATACCCTTGAATGATACCACCACGCTGTGCAGGCGGCGGGGGACTCCATGATACTTTCACGCTAGAGGAAGACAGTGCTGAGCATAATACACGGGTTGGCGGTGACTCTGGAACTGAAATAAACAAAATAAATAAATAAACAAATTTCAAGTTTTACAATACGTAAGAACATTTAAATTTATGATTTTTGATACACATTTTTATGGCATAGCGGGCAATATAGAAGGCGGTTTTCCTCTATGGTAAGAGATCATCACCGCAATTGTGTTTCCGGATTTTATTACGCCGCTTAGCAGTATAATATCAAAGCATCCGGTATCCATTCTGTCAGTGAAACACAGTACATGTACTGTTTCACGCTGGTATTATGTGAGCCTGTGGTAAAAGTTCAAGAGAGCAGGCTCAATGAGGGCATCAGCATGGCTTTTCCACGGGTAAAATACTGTTTAAAAACTCGCCCGGACAGTCAGGCTCCTCCAAAGACCGAATAAATTATAAATTTTTATCTATAAATAAAACATATACAGCCAAACCCGGATAAGTGAGAGCTGGGTAAGTGTAACTCTATAAGTGAGAGTAATACCCAGGTACGGTCATTATAAGATCCCAAAACCTCTATTAGAAGAATTAGAAGAGAAAAACGCCACCCATGTACCTGCATTAGCGAGAAACTCGGGTTAGTGAGAAACCTCTATGAGTGAGAATGAGATTGCGCTCCCTTCAACTCTCGCTTATCCAGGTTTGGCTGTATAGACAAAACGATAGCCGGTATATCCTCGGTCTGGACCCGGGGTATCCGCTTCGTATATAGGTAGGCTTATAAGATAACTTGGCTTATTTCTACAATACAACAAGCCATCACCACTGTAAATAAAAACTTAAATTCGAAACATCACAGATATTATCCGAAATAAAATCGTATGGGTCTATTGCAGTCTTCAAAGAATCCTATAGTGTACGTTTATTTTAATAAATATATGTAAGGTATATACCTCCTTCTAGGGTGGTAGCAGTAACAGGTGGAGAACTTGGTCCAGCTGCTACACCGTTGAAAGCACGTACACGGACTTCGTATCGAGTGAATTTCTTAAGCGACGAAAGACTTAATTCAGTCGCAGACCAACCGTTTACCGTCAATGTTCTAGAGAGTAATTTTTACATTAGTTTAAATTAATACTAAACATCATTTATAAATGTAGCTAGAAAATAAAATATCTAGGCTAGTAAATTCAAGAAATATATTTTTTGATTATACATGTGAACCCAGTAGACTTCATTCTGCCCGGTATATATTATTTTATATTCCTGTCAATTTACATAATATTATCAGATGTTAAAATTTAATCAGGATGACAGCTACCTCCATACCGAAACAAATCAATAAAGTTTTATTGTATATTCCTTTTTTTAGCAATAATGGAGTACATATAAAACATAGATATATGCTATACTTAATTTATTTATAGAACCATTTAAGAGATTCATTTCCACCATACATGATATTGGTGTAACTCTTACGGTATTTCCAGTGCACGCAAGATTTCAAAACTGGTATAATTTTCCGACTTACATGTTACTATTGACTTTATTTTTGTCAATATACACAAATTTATTATTTATTATATTCTTTATGTTTATTCTGATACATAAGATATTTTATTGTGGTTTCATTAATATCTATTCAGTAGTTTTTGTATGAAAAAGTAAAACATCCATACATACAAACTTCGCGTTTGATATGAGCAGGATTTGACTTTGAATTGGCGATATATAGTAGTTAAATTTTATTTATATTTAACCTGGATGCGTTGGTTAGCAGGCCATCGTGTCCAGTCTCAGTGCAGGTGACAGAATATCCCAGCAGTTCACCATGCCACGCCTCCCGTGGCGGAGCTCGCCAACTAACTTGCAACTCACCTGGACCACCTGCACTCACTTGAACGCTACTTGGTGCCTCAGACGGAGCTGAAAATTTTTTATTACGTAATTATAACTACAACTTCTTTCAATGTGCAATAATTATATGATTTACAAACTATTACATCAATCTCTATATTGCAAATAAATATGCTATAGCTGTGGGTATGTCTATGAATGATTATTCAATTAAATATACCTTCTTCCTGCGTCTTGACAACTACAGGTTCCGTGTAAGAACTCTTGTCGATTTGATTAATGGCTGCAATCCGGATCATATAGGCCGTGTGTGGTCTTAAGTTGCTTAGAAGAGACTCGTAGTGAATGTCTCCTTTCTTTGTTAGTCTGGAAGATAAAATCGTAATGCAATGTATATTCATTGGTTTAAACGTAACAGTCCTGCCTGAATCATTAGTTTTTAGTTTATGACAATACCAAAAAAAAGTGGTTTTAAGAGTATATACTAATACTAGTGGATTCGGTAGACGTCGCTCTGCCCGGTACGTCACCTACCGCGTCCGACTTGCGTGACTTTTTTACTTAATTTTGGCCAATTTATACAATATCCTTTTAAAATATACTCTATATGCTATTTTGATGTATGATCTATATTATTACAAAGATTCATTAAAATGCGTTCTATGGTATTTGCGTGAAGGAGTAACAAACATCCATCCATCTACACTTATAAACTTTCGCGGTTTTAAAATTGTATTAGTAGGATAGTTTGCAACATACATAACATGTGCGTGTGAAGGTCCGTGAACAGATACGTTAAGTGTGATCGCAGAGTCCCAATGAGAGACGCGGATAGCTCCTTGGGCAGACAATGCGCAGTATTGGATAGTGTAGGCCTCCAATGGAGAATTCCCATCGAAACCCTGGCTCCAAGACAGCCGAACAGCACGAGACAGAATCTCCGTTACAGATAAAGATTGAGGTGTTTCGGGTTTTTCTGTAATAAGGTAAGGTCAGTGCGAGTTTCAAAGGAATGATATATTGACGACTTATATGGCATTCCGCTATGAATGCGTCAAAAATTAGTTTATAACTAATAAGTTAAATTATAAAATATAATAACTATGTATGCTACTTTATGTATTAAAGTTATAAAAAAATGTCGATACCACAACACAAATATTAGATACCTTAGTTTGAGACTAGATGAAGCCATGGGAAATGTTCAAGAACATCTATTATAATAATTATTTATATGGAGTATGGCATATTCTAAATTAAAATTTGTCGCTAGATATTCAGTCTATTTGTGTCAGGTGCCTCATATTTGTGCCTCAAACCAACAAAGATACGAGAAAATTATAGCTATAATTTTCATTTTAATATAAATTCTTGTGGTGTTATCGAGGAGGATTTATCGATATTAAATAATATTTTTTTTAAATATACCTTGGACGGATAAATAGATGTAATGGTCACTGTGTCCGTACGCGTTGACAGCTTGGCACTTGTACACGCCTGAATCCAAACGTTCGGTGCGACTGATGTAAAGCTGCGAACGGAGACCAGCGTCTGTTTTTGCTTCTGATACGCTTATTCTGAAAATATTAATGAAACATTTAAATTAGTAATTGATGAATAATTTTCCTAATTAAACTGAATTATCGTAATGAGGAAAGAGCTTCATAACAGAAATTTCTCATTCAATACTAACATATAAACCATACCATACTAAAGAATATTAATACTCT
>DWCF01007177.1:0-11103 GCA_018230265.1 Delias oraia | reverse complement strand
CCTATTACGATCTTGAGCGATCTGGGTCCAGCGGTTGCCCGCGACCTTCGTGAGATCGTCTTTCCATCGCGTGGCGGTACGTTCCAGTCTGCGTTTTCCGGTACGCGGTCGCCACTCGAGAACCTTTCTTCCGCATCGGTTGTCGGTTCGTCGAGCAAGCCCAATACCACTTCAACTTACTAATACGGTGGGCAATGTCGGCTGCGGATAACCTCATTTCTGATTTTATCTGTAGACTTGAGTACCTTAAAAAAGGGCGTACCTTAAATCTTACCGGGCCGTTGTAGGGCCGGTAAAGCAGTCGCGGTCCTGCAAGTGCTAGGTGTGTTCTTAGGTGGAGGACCGCTTACCGAACTCGTTTGCCACCATTTCCATAAAAAATATTAACTGACCCGGACAACATTTTGCCATAGAAATTATGAGGGTTAGATATATACTGTCGTGGACTTATTTATAGACCGTACCAATCTCTACAAGTTTTCTCTAGAAATCAATCATATATATTACATTTAAGACAGCGGCTGTAAGGCATATAATGGTTTGACCGTTTCTTGGTCGACTTATTTTTAAATCTGATTATAAAGAAAAAAAAATTGTTTTTTTTAGTTTAAACCATTTCTTTTTAAAAGTAATAGAAAAATTATATGTAAATCATATGAAGGGATTTGTAAAGATTGTATTATAATTCAAACAATTGACACGTGTTAATTATGTAATATGTTAATTATGCATCCATTGCTAAATGATGATTTTAATTTTAACATTATGTTTCGCTTTGTGAGTGAAGAGAGGTTCTTGAAATGACAGCATTAAAGCGGTGTAGAAAGCCAGCAACACAACCAAAGCGCGGATTGTGGCTCGGTTGTACATGGGCGGCGGTATAATCTTAATAAAGGAGTCCCACCTGCTCATTTATCTGCTATACCTTTAAAAAACAATTTTTAAACTCATACGTATTAAATAATTAAGTATTAATTAAGTAAAATACTTAAACAAATAAAGACAATTAAAAAAACATCATCTATTTTGTAATAATTGCCAAACTAAACCAATATCTTTCCCAATGTATGTTATGAAATTACTAATTGGTGCATCCCGAGATAAGGCAATGTAACCGTTCTAGTTAATATTTTTTTGAAAAGATGCGATATTTAATTGAATTTATTAAACAAGGATAAAAAAGTATTTTAATTTTAAAGTTATATAAAGGAGATTGCATAAAAAATACATGGGTACACATACAACTCTCATTTTTGTTTATTTTTAAGTAATTTTGCAATATAAATTGAATTCTCAACCGTTTTAATTTTTACTCTTATATGTGATCATTTGTAGTATTTTATAGTTACCAAACTAACTTTATTGTTCATATTAAATTTAAACATAATATATACTTTAAAATATTACATTTATTAAGAGGAGAGCAGAAATTAATCGTGTCCAGCCCACTACACCTCACGTCATCATTCATTCATGAATCGCTTTCGAATTCGTCAGTTTTTCATCATGAATTGCTGCTGAAGGCAATCACTAAGCGTCACGGTGGTTCCTGCTAGATAACAGACGATACTCTGGAGACCAAGCAATGGTGGTATAAACATATCACCGATGAGGCAACATTTTTTTTGGATTTTCAGCAGCGAGGCATCTCCTGCGAGATACGAACCTAGGCTTGGGTCTTCGCAAAGCCATGAGCCGCCTGACCAGCTGGTCGTAAGCTCACTGGGGTGAGTCTGGCGACGTAGCTAGCATCGCCTCCGTATTCGGCGGAAGCAGTTGTTATCGCGATCCGTACGCACATGCATACCATGTGAGTTTATGGTATTATCTTATCGGGAGGCTATCAACTTGTTATTAGTATGAGGCTATAGCGAACTAAATAACTCCCCAAACGTCTTGGGGTAGAAGGCAACGAGAGACCACTGCTGCTATTTCGCATGAGAGTCAGTAAGAAAGGTTTACAACCCTGATGCTGAGGATGAATCTCAAGCCGGCAACGCAACTGCACATCTCCATAAAAATGAGAGAGACCAGAGAAAGAGAAAATGAAAAAAATAGTAAATACATATAAGTTGTATTTATAAAACTAAAGTTGCACAGGTAGCATATAAAGGTGATTCAATTTTAGAATGTAAATCAGCAATGTAACCATCGTAAATTGCATGCTAAATCTTAGTTTAAATTATTTTATCATATTCTGAGCGTAACCACTTCGCATGAGATTGATTACAAAATGTCGTTGAGAAACACATTCCGTACTTTCAAATATGTTTCATATAGTTTATAATAAATTTACATATAATGAAACGTTATTTGTTTCCCAATTGCTGAAATAAGCATGTTTGTAGTTTGCCTTTCTAGTGACAATAATACAGTATTTCTAATTAAATAATAGCAAAATCAGTCAATTTTCATACTCTCAACGCAATTTTCTTACCACTTTACATTAGTACATAGATTTAGTTATGATATGCCAATAACAAAAAAAGCTTGTATCTTTTAATTCTTAGTATGTATAATATTTTGTAGGTATTGATTCGAATGAAATGGGTCGGCAGTTGGCGAAGGCGAAACATTTATGGCGTTAAATTGCTTTATTAGCTAAATGATCACCAATTTTATTTACATAGTTATTTGCATTTAGGGTTGCCATATCTAATATCTGACAACCAGAAACAGAAAAACGAGCAGTGTAGAATAAAATTAAAAAAATACATAATAGGTAAGTATAGAGAGCATAGTGAAAAAAATAAACAAAATGGAATTATTAACCTACCATTAATTGTTGTTAGGTATAATATGATTTTTAAACTCAATCTCTCAATAATAAATTCAATATAATATAGGTTAAATTTGAATTGAAATAAGTGATTGAAATAATTAAGATCATTGTGCGATAATCTTAATTAATAAGAAAGATTGCTCTGGAATTGTCGAGATGAAAAAGCATTATTCATTTATAACTTTTTTATTATATCCGCCTCAACATTATACATACAACAAAGCATAAACAATTAATAACAGATCATTACACACACAGATGAATACATTTTTATCGCATCAAATGATTTTCCCATTTCACGTGAAAGATGAATATCAATCGAGTTTAAATACTACAAATACTAAATGATCACATTTCGACTTAGCCTATAAGGTACTGGAGTGAGACCTGTCTGCATCGCAATCAATGCCAGCCGTGGTGCTGCTCTTCTTCAACCTTCAAATGAACGGGTACGTGTACTTTGACCGGGTAAGGTACTTCCTTGACTAACGGTACCTGCACTTCCTTGTAGACAGGGTAGGGCTTGTCAATGGGTACTCTCACCTCGTAAGGTACTTTCTTCTCGACGGTGTATGGGAATTTCTTGTACACGTCGTACGGTTTTGGTACTGGCACTTTGATCGGTACTGGGTAGGGCTTCTCAACTTCAACCTTGTAGGGCCTGTCGACTGGGACCTTAACTTCGTATGGGACTGGCTTGTGGACAGTAACGGGGTATGGTTTTTCAACTGCTACTGGGTAAGGTTTGGGCACATACACATGGTAGGGTTTGTCAACGGGTACCTTGACTTCGAAAGGCACTTTCTTGACGACTTCGTAGGGTTGGGGCACTTTGACTTCGTATTTGACGGGCACGGGGACTTTCTTTTCAACAGTGTAGGGTTGGGGTACTGGTACCTGAACTTCATAGGGCACTTTCTTGATTACTTCGTAGGGTTGGGGTACTTGTACTTTGACTTCGTAAGGCTTGTCAACGTGAACCTTAACTTCGTAGGGCACTTTCTTCTCTACTGTGTAGGGCTCGGGGACGTACACTGGGTATTTAACGTACTCCTTGACAGACACAGGTACTTTCTTCTCAACGGTGTAGGGTTGGGGGTAGGGCACTTTAACTTCGTACGGAACTTTCTTCTCAACCGTGTATGGGACGTGCTTTTCTACGGTATAGGGAACTGGCACCTTCTTGATGACTTCGACGTGTTTCACCTGATGATGATCAGTGTGGATGGGTTTCCAGGCATCGGAGCTGCCACCGAATTCAGCATGGCCGCCACCATAGCCAGAGATGTCACCGCCGCTGTAGCCACCGAAGCCCCCATGCCCACCATCTCCAATGGCGTAGCCACCACCGTGAGAGCCAGTGTCATAAATGCCACGTTTGTCCTGTTTCTTTTCGTCGGTAGCTGCTGATTTGGTGTCCTTCTCACTGGCAAGGACCACCACGGCCAGAGATGCTACGAATACAATCTACGAACAATTAAAAAAATATTAGTAAGAGTTTCATATATATATCACCTGTATAAACATGGCATATGAAAAGAACATTTCAGAGATAGATAAACATAATATCTCGGTATATCTATGAAATATGATTACGGAAATTCTAAACAGTAACGATAAACAACTAATCCTGTTTTCCATTCGACTCCAGGACTTCCGGTAAACATTATTTAAAGAAAGGCCATTGCGCAGCACATATCACAAAAACGCATACAACGCAAACTCGTATTGCCAATCAACTTTTACTTTTGACGGGACAAGAAGACGTAAAACATTGAACTAATACTAAATTCTAAACGACAAGTCGCGGATCGTTACCGGATTATATCTTGCGATAAATCAATGTTGCTTTCTATTTCATTTAAATATTTCTCTTTAAATGTACAATATGTAACGTTTACGTAAATTTAATGGAATATTTTTACACCTCATTACGATTTATTTTGTATCACGTAGAAATAATGAATATTTTATTTACACAAAATAAAAATGTTATGTTATAAAGCTATTTTTATTCTGAGCTATATAATTATTTCACGCTGGTATTCATTGTATAAACATGATTTTAGTATATACAGTGCATCTATTAATTAAATACCAAAAATCGAACTGAATTACACAAATTTTCTGTATATTTGACTTTTTAATTAGTATCCCATCATACAGATCCAGAAAGTTATTCTGTGACAAGGTTAGAATTAACTTAGTTACAGAATAAAAACGTTCTTTGACATAAACGCTGTCGAATTCTATACTTTATGCTCTCACATAAAAATATGCTACGTTTATTTCATTATTATGGTATTGCAATCGGAAGTATCACAATAAGTAATTACAGTTTGTGATGATAAGATCAGCACGCTTCGTTCACTGAACGAAATATCCGTTGCATAATTTGCTTATTTAGGCCATAGTAGATTGTCTAATTTATGCATATTTCATTTTATTGAACACTGATTTTATATTTATATTGAAAAATCAATTTTTAGATTATTTTGGGTAGCTATTAGGATTTTAAAGTCTTTTTGAGAAATTAAATTGGCAAATATCTGGAATGTAAAAATTATAGCTAAGTTAGAAAGCTTTAAGATCATATTATTGTTAAAAGCTTTATTTATTGATATAATAATTTCTTGTGTTTGTTAAAAATAGTTTTAATTGTTAATATTTTAATGATTCACACAGTCGCACAGTCTAAAGTGTTTATAAAGAATAAATGTATGTAAAAGTAATGTAAAAAATAATAGTGGATCATAGATATATGAGAAAATTATGATATATTTTGTTATGAAATAACCATTTCAATAGAAAGTCTAATGTTTATAAATATCAGTATTTACCACTTAATTTTAATAAATTATAATTTTCATAACTACTTATGAAATCACCTGTTCATCATAGAAATCTATTAGAGATTAGATAATCTATGAGAAAGTTATTTTGGTATAACCTTTTTATTTTCTCAAAGAAAATCATCAAAAAAAACTTATAGGAAATAAAAAATTTGGTAGAACGCCACACTAGATCAAATATATAAAAAATTGTAAATTGTAAAGATGTACTTATTTATATTTTATTTTTTATACCTAGATTAATACCTAATAATACCTAATATTGTTTATAATTATCAAAAACTTGAAAAGTAGCTTTGACTATTAAATATCTCACACGACATTACTGTTGCTTTAAAACCTACTAAAGCAAGACATTATATAAAACAATTCAATTGTATTAAGGTTAATATAAAAAGTCTTTACCATTCCTTTATTTACATCAATAAAATTCTTCTCACAATTGATGTTTCTTAGTTAAGTTTTAATTCGCTTTCTAAGATTTCTATAAGCAAGAACAATTATATCAGATATATTGTTATTTAGAGACATAGAAAATGTTGAAGCAATATTATACTTAGTAGTTAATTTCTTAATATTACAATTATAACAACACTTAATTTTGGTGAAGATTTTGGCGGTAAAATATTTATTGAAATACGTATGTAATGTGTAATGTGTGTGTTATAATTAAATTATTTTCTATTTGTTAACAGATGTCTTGCGTTCTATAAATAAATTGCGTAACATCAAAGTTATAACTTCATTATAAACACTTTCGACATTGCTCACATAGTGTAATCAAAACTTTAGTTACGTCAAGATTAAAGAAAGCGAAATGGATGTGAGCACGCGTGTGCTATGGAAAAAACATTAGCGGACAATAATCTTGAGTTTTGCGCGGGAAAACGTTAAAATCACGATAGAGTTGGCTTGTCTATAAACATCAAAGATTAGACTATTATTATACAAACTTTTTCTTTGTAATGAGGTTTTATATTTTATTTAAAACATTTTATATTATTTATTTTATCTTTACTTCGGAAAAGTTTTACATCTATAGCTTTGCGAATGAGGTTGAATATGCTTTTTTAAATTAATATATTATTTTAGTTGTGGTAATTAGAGAATTAGACGAATTTATATTTTTCCAACAAATTATCTTTCGCAAATACTAGTAATCAAATTTAATATAATTTAGTTTGCTGATGGATAATTATATGAGTTATAACCGTGCATTTATATTATATAATTTCTTATAATATAAAAATTACACGATGGTTTGAATCATTAACCACAACACTAAATCATTATGAAATTACATTTCACTATTAAATTGTTATCTTTTAATTAAAATTGTGAAAGAGGAAAGATTTACGTAAAAACTTTTCCTATTAATTTAATAGAGATAAATAAATAACTGTCAAATATATAAACTGAAATACAGTAGGCACTTTTGAAGAATTTATAGTATACAACATTTTTAAACATTGATAGTTTTTAGGCCAGAATCGGTATCAAATTAAGAAATTAAACATAACTTTTACCTTAAGAAAAAATACGTATATCTGTCATTGGGTTAAATAGTAATTTAAAATTGTTCCGCGTTTATACAATGTGTATGGTGAGGGCGAAAGTGAAAAGAAAATTACATACAACATGCAGCTTAAGGAAATGGACTATTCCCGGCCTAGCATTAACTAAATCGCTTTGTAACAGCTCAATAGACCGTGAGAAATTAGGATTGCATAATTATATTAAAGAAATGCCTTTGTATTAAATAATTAAGAATATATCGGCAAGTAATTAATTTTTAATCATATACTTTTACTTATTCAAAGATATTTAGTGAAAACTTATAATACATTCTTTTAAATATTAATATTCGTTTTTAAAATTTAAGTTGTTTTTATTCCGATTAATAAAAGTTATATAAACTTATGAAGTGTATCAAATTATACCTTATATGTGTAAAAAATTTTATTATAACTACTTTGATTTTAACGAAAATCTATTTAAAATCTGTAATGTTTTACTAAAATATTTTTAAAAATCCCATATTCAAACTCATGTTAAAACCTGATCCTTAAGGACCATAAACAATCCGTTTCCGTTCGAAATTCAAATTCACTTCACACTGCACTCACTCACCGTGAATTTCATGTTGTCGTCTTCGTCGACGAAGACCGGTTGGTGCTGGTGACTTCAATTGACCAGATTATATACTGTCCCTCCCACTTCGGCGTAGAAGGGTGAACGCTTAGGCTCAATTTTATGTATTAATTGTTAAAGCGTTTGTAAATTAGAGCAGTCTTTTGTTCGATTTTCAAATCTTGATTTGTATATCGCATTACATGTCTTCTAAATCGGTTTACGAGTTCCGAACAATTATTTACGCTTATTAGAAAGTATTAAACAGATACTATATTATGTTATAACTTACCAAATATTCAATAAATATTGTATCTATTCATACATTCATTCGTTCATATCTTGTTTTCAGATAATCAGAATCTTCGTTTTAGAATATTTGGATAAATCTTAAAGAAACTTCAATTTGCACGTAAAATGTGAATTGAATTGAATTGATTTTATTATAAAATCGAGTTTATATCTGTTTATCATTATAATAATTACCTTTTTGACATAATGAAATGCACCCGCAGCTCGGCAAATGCTAGGATTGTCCATGGGTCGCTTATTCGTTTACCGTTTCCATGATATAAAATCAATACATATTAAAATAATATATATTTTATGTGTGTATATGTATGTTTTTCTTAAAATTTCTTAGCATATTCCCGTAGCTGACCTAAATAATCGTATTAAATTTTAATTAATATATTATATATAATAATAAATCATAAAAAAATACAAAATTAAAATTACAATTATATTTTAAATTTAAAATTACAACGGAAATGCTTTCATACCAGTCAGTAGAATCAATCGAAATAATAATTTATAATTATTGGAAATATACTATAATTTCGAGAACCTCGTCTATTTTTTACCTTTGTTTAGATCCCGTAATGGCTGCCCGTTTGTTGATAGTGATTATAACACACCAAAAATAATTCTCCGCTAAAACTTAAATATTTCGCTCAAAAAAAATTATTCTTACTGTATGTTACACTTTTACGAACTAGGTATTACATAAAAGCTTATAATATTAACATAATGTTATATTCTATTATATCATATAATTTTGTAATTTGAATATATTTTATTACTAAGCATTATTAATACATATTAAATTATTGAATAAATGACGTTATGGCTCTATGTAATTTAGTAAACTTTGTTCTAGTGCAAAATTTTACTCTTACAATATGTCTGAGATCTAAAAAGATCTAACATTTTTTGTGGGAGAACAATTTCCATGCTGAAGCATTTGGGGACACACTAATTGGGCCAACTCGTCCGAAGTGATACCACGGGTTCACAGAGTACTCAATGTGAAACGTTACTTGTACTGTGTTTCGCTGAATGAGTGAGGATATCGGAGGCCCTTAAAATGCCGTTTAAGCGACGTAAAAAGCCGGCAACACAATCAATGCGTGGACTGTGGCGCGGTTGGTCATGGGCGGCGGTGTTCTCTTAGCACATAGAAGACCCACCTGTTCTGTTGTCCGCTAAACTATAAAAAAAAATATAACTTACGTATTTAAAAGAATAATGATATGAAAATTGATATATATACTTATTTTTATATAATTTTCAAAAGTTGTAGCATTTTCAGCCTCATTTTGAACTAGTTAAGTTATTTAAATATAAAGATTAGTTAAGTTAACTTAGTTCGAATCAAGATCCGCACAATTATAATTTATTCGGTCTCTGGAAGGGCTTGACAGAGGCCAGGCGAGTGTCTTAATACTATCTTACTCGTGGGAATGACACGTGGCATATTTGGGCCTGTTCCTTCGAAGTGATACCACGAGTTCACAGAATACTCAGCGTGAAATGGTAGTTTTACTTGAAACACTGCATCTACTGTGTTTCGCTGAGTGAGTGAGGATGACGCCTCCGTCTTTAAAAAATGCCGCTTAAGTGGCGTGAAAAGCCGGTAACACAATCAATGCGCGGACTGTGGCGCAGTTGTCAACGGGCGGCGGGGTGCCTTCCTCTCACCATATAGAAGACTCACCTGTTCCATAGTCTACTAAAACATTAAAAATAAATCACTATTTTTCTAAGACTTATTACATATGTATATTATATATTATAGAACCATACAACATAGAAATAGACATATCCATTAACTTATATACATAATATAAGGTATATGTGGAATGATATTATAAAGTATATATTCCTCGAATGCCAGCGACGCACCCGCGGCTCTGTAAGTTCTAGGGATGTCCATGGGCGGAAGACCGCGTATCCTAGAAGAGCCTCCAGTTCGTTACCCATCATTTCATATGTTCTCTTTATACAGATTTGTATATTAACAAACTCCACAATCGGTCCAATTGCAATATGTTAACATAATGTTTCATAATCCAGCCATTTGTTGGAGGCTTTGTGAGAGTGTATAATAATTTTTAATAAAGTACCGACTTCAATGTCAAATAATAGAGATAAATTGAATACACATATCTTTTGTACGTATTTTTTGTTATTAACTTGGTATATTTTAATTGTATATTATGATAAGAAAATTATTTTGAATATTTGTTGACATATACAGAAGAAAAACCATAATACACAGTGAATATGTTAAAATCTATAGTTTGTCAAAATTTTGTCAATATAATCTTTGAAGCCCATTTAAGCATTAAAATATTAATTTGTGGTTTCATAACTGAGGGTTTTTAAGTAATTTTAAGCCGCGTACCACCGTTATGTGTAATCAGGTGCCTGCAGAGGTATTTTCAAAACCTTCGAAAAAGAAAGTACCTCTTCCTAACAGCCCAGCAATACATGGCGTGTCCATGGGCGAAAAAGCGCCTGCCCCAAGAGAAACTCTAGCTTGTTTGGCTTACGAATTTCATAAAAAATGTAGTTTATTTTTAAAAAGAATTGTTGCATAGTATGTATATAACAGTGAAATTAATTTTTTTTTTAAATATAATCTTTCTTTACTAGAGTAATTCATGTAAAAGTATGCGAAGACATTACATAATAAATTAACAGATAGGTGTAAGATCTCGTTGAATTTGAAATTGTATTTGAAAAGGGTTCTGTATATATATTCTGTCTATATTTTTAGTAGAGTAGTTAGAAAGTAGAAATGGAACAAGTTTTTCTTCCTTATCCAACAAAAAGGTGTAATTTTTCGGTAATAATGCGTCTGTATGTAGGCATT
Organism: Delias oraia; assembly: GCA_018230265.1. NCBI lineage: Eukaryota > Metazoa > Arthropoda > Insecta > Lepidoptera > Pieridae > Delias > Delias oraia. The sequence goes on along the minus strand of DWCF01007177.1, from coordinate 182 downwards.
TTTTAATTGCTAATAAGTTTTTTTTATAGTTAATTAAGCTTTTTAATTCATCATCACCAGCCTGTCAAGTCCACATATCATATCCCCCAAAGACGCCCACCTTTTACGATATTGAGCGAACTGGGACCAGCGGTTGCCCGCGACCTTCGTGAGATCGTCTTTCCATCGCGTGGCGGGACGTC
>DWCF01007176.1:0-11105 GCA_018230265.1 Delias oraia | reverse complement strand
AAGTATAATTAACATATAGAACCATGTCTACTACCTACAAAAAACTTATACCAGTTAGGAAATAAAAAAGCGTTCTTAACTAGGAAATTAGAATGTAATGCTCAAGCTTAGCTAATATCCCTTCCTATTTGTTGCCTGATACCTTTTTTAAATTCGTTTGATGATTTTCACCCGTGGGAGAGCCACGCTCAAGCATATGCCGACTTACTAATTGTGAGATGATATACTAGATGTGATATCAAGGGCTCATAGAATACTCAGCATGAAACGGTACTTGAAACTGTGCTTCACTGAGTGAGTGAGGTCCTTAAAAAGTGCAGCTTAATCGGCACAAAAAGCCGGCAACACAACCAAATCACGCGCGGTATTCCACGGGCTGCGGTGTTCTTTTACCATATAGGAGACCCACCTACTCCGTTGTCTGCTAAACCATAAAAATAAAAAATGTATCAATTACGGTAATCAATAGAAATGTAGGGAATTCTGTATTTTTATAAATATTTAGGCATACAATTCAAAAGATTAATCGAGGAAGTTTAAATTCGAGTTTTATTTTATTATTATTTTTATTTAATTGGAGGCAAACGAGCAGGAAGCTTTTTATGAAAATAGATTTTCGCTTTTTATATAATAAATACTAGCCGGACCAAGCTCTAGTCCCAGCTGGGCTACGGATGCGTTACCGTCCTCTACAAGATAAGTGGTAATGATATATCTTGAAGGAAGTTATCTCTTATCACACCCGGAATATAAAAGACCATTAATTAGATTGTTATGTTGAATATTTCAATGAAGCTAGTACGTTCAGTGTTGCCAACTGTTAGACTTAAAAGAAATGATTTATATGTCTCTTTGTTATATTTATGAATCCATTAACATGGTTCTGGTGATATCTGGAGCGAATTCATTAATCACAGCAGGAATTCTTAGTTAAAAAGATGTTGGGAATTATTGTTGGAATACGATTTATGGAAATGAAGATTGACGTGTAAGTGCTTGGATTTTTGAAGAATTTTTTAGGTTTGTTTTCATTTTAATAACAGATATTTTATGTAATTTTTTTGCGGAAAGAACACACCCGCGGCTCAGCAAAGGTTGGGGGCGTCTATGGGTGGTTGACCTCTTATCCTAGGTTAGCCTCTTGTTCGCTTCCCTATTTTAATAGAAAAAAGGATAAATAAAAAAATTTTTTTTTTGTTCTGATACAAACATTGTTAAAATTCTAAGCGACAATTTTGCTTAGGAATTCTTGTAATTTTTACTAAACCTTATTTTTTTACATACTTAAACAATTCATAATGAAATTAAATACGTCATAAATGGGGGAAAAAATTCATAAAATATATATATCCTTTGTACATGTTACACCATACTCAAATGTTAACAGCTTTTTAATCAAAATATTTCTATTTTTGTTGTATAATAACTTATTAAAACAGCTCTCAATAAATACTTACTTCTTCATCTTATTTGTTTGACTTCTTTAACTACCGATCCATGTTATTTACTTATATAAATAACAACAGAGAATCGAGCAAGAATATTAACAAAGTAGAAAAGGAAATACAAATTATAACTATGAACAAACAGTTTAACCAGACAAACAGAAAGATCTCAATGAATATATACAGGTGACAGGTAAACTGTAAACAACTTGAGGTTATTAAAAACAGACATTAATTCCTACACACAATTTAGCCCTTGACAGCTGCGCGCGTGTCAATTGTCAACGAATTTCCATTTGACAGTCCGGGCCTATTAAATTATCATCTTTAATAGTTGGTCTTATAAAACGTTTGACGTATCGGACGTGTTCATTAAACAGTCAGCGGGCTAACATTATCCAGCTAATTCAAGGCTCGATGCCAAGTATTTTTATGATTTTTCTAAATATTCAAACTATAATAAACAACATGTTTTATATTTGTACGAGACGTGAAATGTTATGTCAGATGATTTGAGCCGTGACGCCCGCGGACGATTTGAATGCTCCAATCTCTGTGTGACTGTCTATACATAGCGCACGGGAATTATTTCTGAGAGACTGATTTAAATTGAAATTTTGATAGAGAAACTTTAGATTGAGTAGATAAGAGGTAGGTTCGGTTAGAAGATATATAGATTGTTTTCTTTGTTAATACATACATCTAAAATTATATTTCTCAACATTTTATTTTTATGGAAACAGTTTACTCACGCAAAAGTTTCCTATCACAATCGCAAGCGGTGTAAGAGGCCGGCAACAAGCAAAGTGCGTATTGTGTCGCGATTTTCTATGGGTGATGGTGATCATTCATCCACATAAAGGAAACCATTTGGTGCCCGGTATATAATAAAAATGTATATATTGTATATCTATATATGTATATATACGATGGAAAACCACCAGGAGGTTCACATAAGATAAGCATTTCTCCACCCATGGACGTTTCTATTTCCAAAACTATGTATTATTCACGTATAAAAGCAGCTAACTTACTCCTCATTACATCTTCTATCTGCAAATGAAAATCCCAACCAAATCAAACAAACAAACAGACACAGATAAAAATTGTAAGACAAATATATTTTGCTGTGTACCGTATGTTCATTTATGATTTATGTGCATGGTAGACAGTAGAAAGCGGTTATTTTAATATTACATACAGACACTCCAATTTCATTAATTTGAAAAGATAAATTAAATTTTAGTACCTGAATATAATTTGTATCATTTTATTTATATAATTGACAGTGAAACGCAAAGTTAATTTCAATTTAACCCCGTTGTTTCTGAACACTATCAAACAAACTTATCGTTTGAATTTAGAATATATATTGTTTATTATAAAATACTATCTGTACTTAAAATGTGTTTAAATGTCACCTAAAACACAATAAATCTCTGTATTTTTAATAAACGAATGCTAATAATGCTAATAATCTTTAAAATATGTGTATGACTTTTTCATTTAAATATAAAAATATTTTTCTATTCTAACTTAAAAGTTTTGTTTAAAATAAAATTGCCTAGAAATCCCGGGTTTCCAGAGAACGGTGACCATCCCTCACAATCAGTTACCTAAATGCAAGACCAAGACCAAGACCGCTTATTTTAGCAAGATTGGCCGTGTAAGACTTGAGCAAGAACAAGACCAAGCCTGCCTTGCGTCTTGGAGCTATTCTTTTTGGCAGTGATATTTTGAATTTCTCATTAAATCTTTTGACATATTTTATAAATCTGGTTGGTGTTTACTACGGCTACGCTAATTCAAGCCAAAACTTTCATATTCTGATAGATTTTTCTAAGATCTAAAATAAACTTTAATAAATATCAGTAGTCTAATAGGTAAGTTCAAGACTTGCAAGACTCTTGCTGCAACACCAAGACTGAGAGCGCAATACCAAGACCAAGACCAATACCAGGTGTATTTGAGCAAAACCAAGACTAGGCAGGCCTAAATCTTGCATTTGGGCAACACTACTCACAAAATCAAAAGCTCCGGAACGCTGAACATATATATTAATTCTAATTCATATAGACGGTGTTAATAGAATACATATATAATCCCTAACTGCGTAGACTCATAAATCCAACCATTCGAGTTACACTTTATAATTCATTTAATATGTCCATGAATTACGTCACACATTAAATCAAGCGCTCGTGAAAGGATAAATATATGTAAATCGATTATATGAGATTAATGTTTATCTAAAACAGTGAAGACATTTCTTTTATTCATATTAATTTAGTATATTTTCATTTCACTACTCTGTGAAATCTTTTTCCTGCGGGTGGAAGTATTTCTAAACAAATACAATTTCAAAAAAGAGCGTACCAATTATTGGCACCTTTAACGCAGGCAACACACCCGTGGTCTTTCAAGGGCTAGATGTATCTATGGTCGGTCAAAAAGTATATTTATAGTGGGCAATAGCGACCCGCACATGGAAAATCAATCACCACTTCGAATATTGCCGGCTTTTTACACCCCTTTAGCGATGTTAGTTTACGGATCAGTCCAGTTAGTTAATTAGTTAAAGTTACGACGACAATCATAAGACGTAGATTAGGAATTTAAAACTAGAGGAAGTACCTACCTATCTAACATAACTTATTGAATAAAGTAGTTTTATTTACATATTCGTCAACATAATTGAGCCACTTTTTTTTCACTTTCCATATTATATTTTCCTGCGATATAGGCCTGCACATTGGACCTCCATGTGGGTATTTGCCATAATCGCCACGCTTGGCAGGCGGGTTAGCGATAGCAGTTAGGTTAATAGTACTCAGATGACGTTGCTGCCCTCCCTTCGCATTGTTTCTTAGTCATTTACATATATATATAGCAGTTCAAAGCTATAGTTAACATATTCCTATATTCAGAAACGTTTGCATCACCAAACCTCACACCAATACAGCAATTAATTATCTACATTTAGTATTGAATCAATGGCGCTAATTGGACTATGGAATTCTCTTGTCGGTGGACACAAGGATTCAGATTGGAGTGAGACAGCATCCCTGTATCTCGATAACCGTAAAAAGTACTTCTCAGTGTCGGAAGTTGATAAAGAGGAAGTACCTATCGTATTCTCCGAGTCGCATAAGATCAGCTTCAACAAAACTGGATTCGGTTTGGATTATACACCGCTCAATTCGATCACAATATTCAATATTGATACAAGGAAAGGTGTGTAAATGCAGTTTAAATAAACATATCATTGAATATGTAATATACATATATTTGCAATATGTATATTACAATATAATATATAATATATATATATTATAATACATTTGCAATCGAATGAAACAGAATTTCATTAATCTAGGTAGAGTTTAAAGCTTCATTACTTCGATTTTTATGATTCCACAAGTGTTTTTTAAGATATTTTGTACCACGAACCAGTTTCTGTAGATATGCTTACAAATAATTATGATTTAGTCACCTTCTAAATAAGAGTGTCTATCTCTTAAAAGACAACAACGTAGCTACGACTCTAAATGGGGCTAAAGGTCCATGTACGATGGACTGCTTATTCTAAATGATACTGGAATATAATAATACATTATTCGCTATCGTTTTACAAATAAAATAATTAAAGCTGTATGTCTATAAAAATAAAAGTAATTTTAAATAAAAAATAAAGATTAAAAGTCAAGTTTTAATAAAATAGTATTTAAATTAATAAATTGATATTATAAATTTATCTTAATAAAAACCAAAGTCCTTGGCAGATAAAAATAAATAAACTTTACTAACGTATTTATAATTATAATATCAATTGTATAAAACCTTGTCTGGTTAGTTGTCTTTAAGAGTTAACAACTCAAGGACTGTATTTTTTTCACATTAAATTAGATATGTAGGTACCCACAACCTAGATTAACATACTACGGGGATACTAAATTAATTGAAAGATTTGAATAATGTTTCCGTCTTGCAGGTGAATATATTGAAAATGAAAAAGTTGGTTTTTTATTTCCACCCCATATCTCCCATTCCGAACAAAACACTCCCTCGTAGTACGACTTCAGAATGGAGGATAATGCTAGTGTATTGGATTTTAAGTTTTGTGATTCAATGGATTTCTAAGAGTTCATAATTGAACCTGGTACCGTACTTGATATGAGGCTGCCGGGTCTATTACTTTGAAATAATAAGGTTGTATATTTTTATAAATTCCTTTGATTTCAGCGGAAGTAAGGATGCCCAGCGGTAACCTTGATCAGCCTGTAATTGAAGACAATAGAGATGGCACTGTAAGCATAAAATATGACCCCAGAGAAGAAGGAGTACACGAACTGTATGTCAAGTACAATGGGGAGCATGTACAAGGTAATTTCAACTTTAAATAAAAAAAGTGTGTAAATTCATTAAATATTTGTCAAAAAAATGAATTTAAAAAATAGAGATTATTACTTAGGGGTGTGAAAAATATATACCACTAAGTAATAAGGGTTGAATTTGATTTTATTGATTGAAATAAATTTAACGGTTTAGCTATTGTCGTTATAAATTACTTCATAAGAGTTTGCTAACTACTTTTTAGTAGGCGTTTTTAAATGCGGAATATTTTTTTGGGTAGTATAATTTCAAGGGCCTCCAATATCTTATTTCAGCATGGCTCACCCACGGTTAAGACAATATTAAGATACTCAGCCGACCTCTATCAAGCCCTTTCGAATAAATTGTAAATTATTTTAAAGACCGAGGATCGAACCCGATATTTGTCATTTCTAGGTCTATAAGACTAATTAGCTACGAGGCTCTAATGTAATAACAATATGGAATTTTTAATTCTTTTTTATCGATATCTTTTTTTAAAATTATATACTGAAATACATATGATTTCATTCAAGGTTCCCCATACAAGTTCCACGTGGACTCTATCCCCTCTGGATACGTAACAGCATACGGACCAGGTCTCATCAGCGGAGTGAGTGGAGAACCCAGTCTCTTCACCATCAGCACAAAGGGTGCTGGGTCTGGAGGTCTATCACTTGCCGTTGAAGGACCTAGCAAAGCTGAAGTAAGAACATCATTAAGAATATATTTTAAAACGATTTAGGATGGTTCTTGTAAAAACGTATTAAATATATGTTATAACAACTTATTAAGTTTTTAAACATACTTCTCGTTCTATGGTATCATGTTGACTTACCAAAAACCTAAAACAAAAATCTAGAGTTATTTGCAGATCAGAGACAGCTTTGTAGTGGAACGAGTATTCAATCAATAGTATTAATTATTTTTCAGATAACATGCCACGATAACAAGGATGGTACGGTGGCTGTCTCGTTTCTGCCCACGGCGCCGGGCGAGTACAAAGTCTCCGTAAGATTTGGAGACAAGCACATTAAAGGATCACCATATCTTGCCAAGGTATTCATTATCATTACCTGATGTGTTCTACAGCAAAGCCCTTCTAAGGTCAGCTGTCTTCAGAATTAATACCAGAGATACGCCAGAAAAGGGATTTTCAATGGTTGGAAAAGCAGCAACTCGACAAGTTAAGTGACCAAACTCCAAGGAATCCACTAGTTATTTGGAGTTTGGTCAGTTGACCCTAAGAGAGGATTATAAAATCATTTATTGGCCTCAAGCAACTGATCCCGGCCAACCTTATTTTGCTATATATCTAATATATAAAATTCGTTCACAATATTCGTTCCCATACTCCTCGTAAACGCCTTGACCGATTTTTATGAAATTTTTATGAATATTGAGTAGGTTTGAGAATCAACTACTATCTATTTTTCATCACCCTAAGTGAGGGTTAACCACTCCTAATATATTTTTTAATTTTTTGGACAAATTTTATTTTTAATTTTTTTTAATTTGTAATTAAAAAATACATATGACTTTAAATTTTGAATCTTCTACCATCATCCCTTATTATAAATCCCAAATTATAATAATCGGTCTAGTGGTTTTGGAGTGTGACAAATACTGCAACACTAAAATTGTATTTATAAGATATAATTATTATTCTAGGTGACAGGAGAAGGCAGAAAGAGGAACCAGATCTCAGTGGGTAGTTGCAGTGAGGTCACCTTGCCAGGGAAGATCAGCGACAATGATATACGCAGTCTAAATGCCTCTATTCAGGTACCTTTTAAATAGTGTTGTCAAAATGTAGGGCTTAAGCCTGTCTTGACCTTGCAGCAAGAGTCTTGCATGTCTTGGAATAACCTGTTAGACTATTGGTATTTATTAAAATTTACTTCAGATCTTAGAAAAACCTATCAGAAAAACCTATTGTTTAAATAAATATAAATTTTCTTGCTTTTAATACGAAAACCATCTCAAATACTATATAAAACCCAAAAAATTAACACGCCAGCTCGCCCGAAGAGATACCGCGGGCTCCCGGAATACCATCTTTAAACAGTGCTTATATTTTTTCGCTGAGTGAGTGAAGGTCTCGGAGGTCTTTTATGAATGCTCAAGCGGCGTAATATACCGGCAACACAACAACGGGGGCGGTAATCTCTTACCAAAGGAAAGACCCACTTGTTCCGTTGCCCGCTATACCATAATAAGCACCTACAATGTTTGTTATAAATTTAAAAATAAACTAAAAATTATTTAACTTTTTTATATCTAAATAACCATCTTACTTCAAATGATAATGAGAAAAATATATAATACAAAATCGCTAAACTATTCCAGGCACCATCAGGCTTAGAAGAGCCGTGTTTCCTTAAACGGTTACCTTCGGGCAACATCGGCATCAGCTTCACGCCCCGAGAGGCTGGTCAGCACATCGTCTCTGTGAAGAAGTTGGGCGTTCATATCCAGAATTCACCGTTCACCATCACTGTACAGGAGCAGGAAGTTGGTGATGCTAAGAAAGTCAAGGTACGCGATGGTTCATATTTAAGCGTCCCACGGTCTTGTATGCTACCGTTGCGTTATTAATACAAGATTCGATCCCCGGTCTGAATATAATTCATTTGAATCTTAGGAGAGTCATGCTGAAGCATATGGTTATGTCCTGATATCCGAGGCTCGCACAAAAACAACCGTGAAATAGTATTTGTACTGTGTTTTGATGACTGAATAATGGCCTAGCAAGGTTTTCCGATTAAGCGGGTTTAAAATCCGGCAATACAACCAAATCGTGGATTGTGCAGTAGTTGTCCATGGGCGGCGGTGATCTCTTACCATAGAGGAGACCCACCATTTCCGTGACCGGCTATGCCTAAAAAAAGTAATTCGGTCTTTGGAAGAGTTTGACAGTGGACGGCTGATGGTCTTGGCACTATCTTACTTACCAATAGGAGATCCATACTGTAGCTCTAATTGAACTGGCGCGTTAAGTGAAAAACAGCATTCATTCATTTCATCTAAAGCGGTTTAGTTTTTTCGAAATGTAATAATAGATTCTGTTTCAAAGGTATCAGGAAGTGCTTTGAAGGAAGGCAAGACTCATGGTGAGAACACCTTTTCAGTGGACACCAGGAATGCTGGGTATGGTGGTCTATCTCTGTCTATTGAAGGTAATACCGTACTTGTTTTTCTGTTGATTCTACTCATACACGAGATGAATTATTTGCACATCCTTGTAAACCGCTAAAATGTTATAATTTAATATTTAACAAATAATTCAAACATTAGTTAATTTTATTAATATAAATTGGTTAAAATTATCATATTATTAAAAAAACTATATAAATGTAAAATGTAATATATTATCTTGAGCTTATGATATAATATCTTTAGGGAGGATACATTTGGCGATTCATTTTCATTCATATAAATTTATTTTAACCAGATATTGTAAATTAATACAAATTCGTGAATTCTTAACTTATAATTAAGTGTAACGTTTTTATATGTTAGGTCCCAGCAAAGCTGAGATCCAATGCGCTGACAGCAAAGACGGAGTACTAGCCATCAGCTATAAGCCAACGGAACCTGGCTATTACATCATCAACCTCAAGTTCGCTGATCATCATGTTGAAGGATCACCCTTCACTGTCAAGGTAAAGATAATTTTCATGGAATGTCGGGCGAAATTAAGAATATCAGACCACACATTCGCTTTGTCCATTGTATCCAACAAGATCGAGGACTATTTCCATTTTTTTATAATAAATTATGAAACAGGTATCTGGTGAAGGTAGCAACAGGCAGCGAGAGAAGATTCAAAGGCAACGGGATCCAGCACCACTCACCGAAGTCGGCACTAATTGCAAACTCACCTTCAAAATGCCTGGTAAATGGATTTAAACCCTTAAATAGTTTTATTTAATGAAAACGGAGGCAAACGAGCAGGAACTTCACCTAAAATAAACGGTCTTTTGCCCATGGACACCTCCAGCCCTTGCCTTTTACATTTTTATTTAAGATTAATAATATAACGTTTTATTCGGATGCTTTTACAGACTAAACAAATGTCTAGTATTTGATCTTTTTTTAATATTTCCTGACCCGCTTGCTCCTCCAATGTTTTGCATTCGTATCTGTTTTGTGCTACTATATTCCATATCACTCGCGCCATCTCTCTTATATCATTATTCCACGTATTCCATGGCCTTCGTGTATATATTATTAGAACTAAATTATTTTATTGACGTTTCATATGCTTTGGTAACTCGACTTTCATATATATATGGTAAAACAATGTTTTTGAGGCAGCTTGTCTGAAATAACTTTAACGTTTTCTAACTTTTCTCTTCAGGTATCACTTCCTTCGATTTAGCTGCGACAGTCACCAGCCCCGGTGGAGTCTCCGAAGACGCGGAGATCCAGGAAGTCGAAGATGGACTGTACTCCGTCCATTTCGTACCCAAAGAGTTGGGAGTTCATACTGTCTCCGTTAAATACCGCGAGATTCACATACCTGGTATGAAAATATGATACTATACTATTAGATTACATACTTTAAAAAAGGTGGAATTTATCTGAGTAAAATACAGCCATGTTGATTGTGATTGTGAGCAATCGGGTTCAAATTCCGGTCTGAATTCAATTTTCAATTATTTAGTTAAGTAGTTTGTACTAGAAATGTTATTAACAACATTTTACTTTTCAATTCTGTCAAATGAAAGAAATAACTTAGTTTAGTCGTGTCTCTTAAGAAGGACTCTGTGTCATAATGTTTATTATCTTTGACGTGATATTCAATCAAATGAACAGTATTAAATTAAATATTAGTTGATAATTCTTAGATTTTAATAAAAATTTGGTATTTTTCAGGATCTCCATTCCAGTTTACTGTGGGTCCGCTCAGAGATTCTGGAGCCCACTTGGTGAAAGCTGGTGGTGGTGGACTTGAGAGGGGAGAAGCTGGAAGATTCAATGAGTTCAATGTTTGGACCAGAGAGGCTGGTGCCGGACAGCTCGCCATCTCTCTTGAGGGTCCCAGCAAGGTGAGATTCTTAAAAGCGAAACTTAAGTTAACTTAACTTTTTGAATTAGAAATATTAAGCACTTTAAAAAAAATTAACTTTGATTATAACCCACCCACCGAGACCAAGACCAAGACTGAGTTATTTAAACATTTTTACATTATATGCTGTAAGATATATATATCTTAATATATATAAATCTCGTGTCACAATGTTTGTCCTCAATGGACTCTTAAACCGCTTAACAGATTTCGTT
>DWCF01007175.1:0-11106 GCA_018230265.1 Delias oraia | reverse complement strand
ATAATATTTGTATTATGAAAGATGTAAAGATGTGTATCAAAGTCAGTTGTTGTATTGATTTACACATATTAGAATGCAAAATAAGTTAAAGTTGCTTAGACAATAGTTTTTTTTGAATGAACTACTCGGTGTATACATCCCTGACAGCTTAGACACTAGTGTTTACTATTTCAAGTTGTAAAAATTCTTTTAAGCTACATCTTACGAGCAGAATGTTAAATAAAATACACTGTTGCGAGGGCTGGTTAAATATTTGGCAAATATTTAACATATCTTTAAATATTTGATAGTTGGCTTTTATAAAATATAGTATTTTAAAGGCAAAATATGGCTGTATTTTTAAACAAATCAACATTAAAAGTGGCAGATTTTTATTACACTGCAACGGCATCTATTAGCAGCATGTCGCCAATTCATGAGAAAGAAAAGGTTGCGATCAAAGTTCAATTAAACCAAATTTCAAAATACATAGTTGCCGTAATTTCTTGAATTTGGCATTTGAATTTCGGACGAATGAAATTCGCCCGGCTACAGTTGAGACCATCCAAAGCCAAGTAAATTCTATTCAAACAAGGAATGTAACCTAGAAAATCGTTTCACTAGGGGCAAAAAAAAAACAAAACCATTTACAAATTCAAACTGCGTAGTAAAATTACTATTAGCCGTGATAATATCTTCGTATTGCCAAAGCTGCATGTATGTGGGTCGGCTGGCTAGGAAATGCACAAGGCTCTTGATGACGTCAGCAACGAGCATCTTGGCGATCTCATGTGATTGGCTCTCTCCCTCCACCCTACGCCCTCAGGGGGAGGGCTCTCCGCTATGTTCGTCATTATCACCGGGAGAGACGGGTACTTCGCCTTCGCCTATATACAGAGTATATACCAGCTGACTAATATCGCTTTTAAAAGATGTTGAACGATTCTCAGAGTCGTCGTTCGAATAGTTTCGGAGGAGTAATGGTCGACTTATAAGTCGATTTATCGACAGTTATATATATTTACGTCTAGATTCTTTAGATCTGTAGATTCGTTATTTTCTTGAGCTAGCTTGATTTGCCTGCGCTTCTATAAGGGGCCAAGTATTCCGAACAATCCTCTCGATCACTCATCCCAATTTGAATTAGTTACCCGTGATAGTTAAATTTGTAACAAGCGAAGAATTACAAATAAGTATCATGTTATAAATATATTTATGAAAGACATACATTCGATAAATGAAGTTTCGTTATGAATTTTTGAGAAAGGGACTGAGTGCGCTACGGTCGTCCCTATAGTGAATACTTTTTAACAGCACCCATTACCACTATTTAAATAAATACATTTCGTTACTGTGATTACGAAATTGTAACTGTCACTTTTATTTGTCAAGTGTGTTCGACGTGTCAAACGTGCATGGCATGTGGGGACGCATGCCGACTGCGCTGACGGCTCGGCCTACACATAAGTGGTCTGCAAGTCTGTGTGCGAGGCGGCGCGCGGCACGGGACCACAGCGGGCTCTGGCCAGCTGGCGAAATGTTGTTCGGAACTGCTTGGACATGGAGCAGTACAATATGAAGTTGATCGCTCCATTGAGGAGAGCCAGCGCATCCATCAGCTCGCCGAACAGGTCGTAGCACTGCTTGAAGAAGCACCTGCCTAGCGTGCCGCTCATGAGGCCTGCAACACATAGCCCGAAGACTGAATAAAGTAGAGCCCTGCTGGAAATAAAATAAAATATAAGGAGCCTTGCAGAACTCTTATCTTGTCGTTGTGGCGAAGTCGTGCCTTGGCTCGTCAACAGCCGGCAAGGCTTAGTGGGATTGGCCATACCTAGGATTCCCTGAGGGAACTCAGTCAGCAGAAAAAGCAGCAGCACTGCCACCAGCATCCTCGTGGTTCTGTCGGTGCGCCGCTCGGCTTTGGAGCGCTTTGTGGGCTTCCTTGCGAGGAGGCCGGCGTCGGCGAGCGCGGGAGCCGGACACGCGCTGCGCCCCTTCAGAGCCCGCTTGCGGCTTTTGGCGCGGTACAGCACGCGCACGAGCCACGCGCTTATCACCGTCAGGATGAGGCACGGCAGGAGCTTGATGACGACCGCATGCACCCAGAAGTTCGTCTGGTAGAGGCGGCCGTCGTACTTCGAGTCCACGAAGTAGACCTTGGAGGGGCGGTGGTCCAGTGCGTAGTCTTGGTGGATGCTGAATACCTGCAGGAAAACAAAGCTCACGCAGAGCGCACGCGGCGATTCAACTGATCGAAAGACGAACAGACGCATGTATAGGTGCAAATACACTTCTACAGTCAGTCGAAATCGATTCTCTTCGAGCGAGCTCCGAGGCACCCCTGAGAGAGGCTTGGCCGGTAATTAATTAATTTTCCTGCGCTATTGTCATTTGGGAAGCTCATGAATTCTACTTTCAAACGAATTCAACAATTTATTGCTTCGAACGCGATTTTGGAATTGAAGCGATATTCTTTTCGGCTGTCAGTTATTTCGTGTATAATAAAATATGGAAGTTTAACAAACGCTTACGAAATACGAGGGAATGCAGAGGATTGGCGGCAGCAAGAAGCTGGCGGCGATGGCGATGGAGCACCGTCGGTCCGAGCACAGCGACGCGCCGCGCGCCGGGTATCTGCCGAGTGGCCGAATGTTGAGGGCAGTAAAAGCCAAGGGACGCCGCGGGGCTCTTATATTATAAGAGCCTCAAGCTAAGTGGTTTTATAAGTCCATAAAGCGAGGGTTCAATTCCCGATCCGGACAATTATATTTTAAATTATTCCAGTCTCTGGAAGGGCTTAAGAGTGGTTGGGTGTGTGTTTTAATATTGTCGCACCCGCGGAAGAGCCATGCTTCAGCATATGCTAACGCACTAATTGGGTCGGCTCGTCCAAAGTGATACCACGGGCTCACAGAATATACAGAATATACAAAAGGTGCTTGTACTCATGTACTGTTTTTCGCTGTGTGAGTGCGGATATTGGAGGTCCTCGAAATTATGCCACTTTTAAAGTTTTTAAGCGACATTAAAGCCCATGAGCGGACTGTAGAGCCGTTGTCCATAGACGGCTGTGTTCTCTTACCATATAGGAAACCCACCTGCTCGGTCGCTCTCTTTAAAGACCCTAAAAACACTAGTGGCGGAGGATCGCCCAAATACTTAATAATTACAAGCCGACAGCGTTTGATTATATATTTTTTAAATCATAAGTAAGTAGCCAATTTTAAAAGTTGCTTCTCTATTTTAAAAAAGCACTGTTCGAGAAACGTATATACCCGTGGGAGAGCCATGCTGAAGCATATGCAGACACACACTAATTGGGCCGACTCATCCGAAGTGATATCACGGGCTCACAGATACCCAACGTGAAACGGTACTTGTACTGTGTTTCTCTAAGTGAATAAGGATATAGGAGGGCCTTAAAAGTGTCGATTAAAGGCGCAAAGAACCGGCAACACAACCAATGCGTGGACGTTGTCTGTAGGCAGCGGTGTTCTCTTACCATATAGGAGACCCACCTGCTGCGTTGTACACTTTACTATTAAAAAAACGTTTAGTCAGCGAGGAAAGACCAGACGTGTGCACCTACTTGATGGCGACATATCGCCAGATGGCGAGCGACAGCGTGAGTAGGATGGAGGCGGTGTGCAGGATCTGCGTGAAGTGCATGTGGAACAGCATGTAGACGGCCCACGGGTAGGGCCGCTCCTCTTCGCCCGGCAGTAACTACCACAGACAAGCAAATCATCCGGATGATCCAATCAAAATAGCTAACAACAAGCTGATAGCCTCCCGAGAGGATAATAACATAAACTCACAAGGTAGGGTTCTGTGTAGGGACCGCGATAACAACCACCTCCGCCGGATAGGGAGATGAGGACCTAGCTACGTCGCCAAACTCACCCGGTGAAATTTCGACCAGCTACTCTGGCGACCAATGCCCACACGGTTCCTACACAGTACTCTACCATCTGAGCTTATGTTATTATCCTCTCGGGAGTCTATCAGCTTGTTGTTAGCACCTCAAAGCGAGTAAACAATTAAAAGCAAAGCCGCAGTCTCGTGCCTCATCCCTCCCTCTCCCGAAGCAATTTATATCTACCAGATGTCTTAGGCTAGGAGCTGCATCTATGTAACTTCCGTACGGTAATGTAAAGGCGCTCGGCTCGTATCGGTGAGAGCAACGCATTACCAGGTAGCGATATATAGCGAAGGGGACGTATTCGAGCATGACGAAGACGTCAGCCACCGCCAGCCACTTCAGGAGGCGGTTGATAGGCGCCCCGGCCAGCTCGCGCCGCCTCAGCACCGCCACGTTCAGCGCATTAGCCAAGCTGCCGAACAGGCATATCTGCGGAGGAGCAACTTGATACATATGTGATGTATATGATAATTATATTTTTCTTTAATCTCAGTGTTGCCTTCATCCATCAGTCATACGCAGATGGATGTAGGTATGTTAGTCTGTGGTGAAAAAATATTGTAAATGGTTGTGATTTGGTAACGATATTGTAATTGGAAACTTTAAATGTCGTTTCTTTTATCGCAAAGAAACTCAGTTGTGTTTTATTGACTGTTGTTCCAAGTCACTCTAAGCAAAATCCATCTTTTATAAAACGACATTTAATAAACAATTTATTGCATACCAAATGAAACACTCACCAATAGGCTGACATATCCGTGGACACCATTGTAGGCGAGAAGCAAGTCTCGGAATCGCCCGGCGCAGTAATGCGACCGCTCGCACTCCTTCACCACGGATATGTTGAACTCGCTGCGGAGGCTTTCGAGGGCCCGCAAAAACTCGCCGAAGTTGAGGCTGCCGTTGCTCCTTGTGACGTCGAGCAGGGACAGCAGGTTCGAGTGGTCGAGCGCGCTGAACGAGTCACCAGGCTCCCCGGAGCTGGCGTTGAGTCGGCCAGACTCTGCAGCCGCGAGCATGGCGCTCGGGCGTGGGCGAGGTGTTCACTGGCTACTCTGCGAATCCATGTCTTTACTTCGATTCTGAAAGGAAAGGTTACGCTTCGCTTATTAAAGAAAGAATGAAGCGCCAATCAATGTTAGCTACTCGTGTGAACTTAATGAATGAACGGAAAAGAAAAACTATGAAAGGCCGCGCGCAGATCGTGCTTGCGAGATACGCCCTCGACTCTCCTTACTTCTCATCATTTTTTTTACACTATAGCGGACAACGGAGTAGGTGGATCTCCGCATATGCATCAGCATGGTTCTCCCCCGGGTAAAAAAATTCCATCCATTTGATTTCAATTATTGCTTCGGAGAATAAAATAACGCCAGGTTACAAGAATAATTATGAAAAGATTTTGGCTTCGGCTTGAACTAAAAAGTAACAAAAATGAATCAGACTGGTTAATAAACTTTGCTTTAGGTAATAGCAACAACTCAGAATTGTTTTCAAACAATTCCAAGGCTTTAAGCCATATCTATGTATTCTCCAAGTTACAATTTTTTGTATTTGAGAGTGGACTGAGGTTGCGCTCTAAGTGGTCAGTGTTGCGAATGTGATACTGTGGAAACAGTTGCTAGCAGGCAACTAATACGACTTGCGGGTCTCCAATAAAAAGAGCATATATATTCCTAGAGGCTATTTCTATTCCTAAAGGCCGGCATCGCACCCGCGGCTCTGCAAGGGCTTAGGGTGTGCTCGGGCGCAGGACCTCTTACCCTAGGAGAGACTCTTGCTCGTTTGCCACCAATTCCATAAAAGTAGATAAAAGTAGCGTATAACATCTCCAGACAGATAAGGATTTCTCTTTCCCTGTCTACATACGTCACTTGCTTAGATGTAAATTCTTTGTGGAAACATATTACGCAATCAGCAGAACGCTGTCACGGCCAGACTCAACGCGCAATAATTATATTAATGGGAACTCTTTCGTGCGAGAGTTTTATATTTATTAAACAACGCATCGAAACCCCTTTGAAGCCGCTCTGTTTTCATAAGAAATAATTGGACGAGATGGAGAGTAGGCAAACAATGCGAAACGACGGCCGTTTCCCATTTGTTTTCGCCTCGTTAGCTTCGCCATAGGAGAGGTGCGGCGAATTCAATGTTACAGATTAAATATGCAAATGAAATATGGAACGCCTGCGGTGCGCCAGCAAGGCGACGCGACGGCGGCTCGCGGCCTCCGTCCTCTGCCGAACTCCACGGCTCTATACTACCTCGTACAAATTAAGTTATATTGACGCAACGAAAGCGCTGCGCTTTCCCAAAGACGCCCACCTAGTACGACCTTGAGCTATCTGGATCCAGCAGTTGCCCGTGACCTTCATGAGATCTTCTTTCCATCGCGTGGCGGGACGTCCCACTCTGCGTTTTCTACTTAGGAATATGTACGCTCTTAAATTGAAGGTCCCACTGACAACTGATTCCACAGATTAGTGGTGAGCGGCACAACATGCCTTAAAAAACTACAGTTGTGGACTGACAAACATCGAGGTAATAAAACTTTGTATTCTGCCTCGATGTTCAATAGTCAAATTCAGCAGCAGCTATCAATCCCAAGAAAATTTGTTCTTTAAAATAGGACTAAACTCTACAGTTTGTACCAGCTTGTAAAGTATGAGTGACAACTTTGAACTTGTCTGGTTTGGCGCGTGACTGTTTCAATTAAAATTTATTTGTTGTCCTTATAACGTTCCCAAGTAAATGGCATTTAATTAATAGTAAGGATCACCTCGCTATTCTTTCTTTTATATGATGGGACTTGAAGTGTTGGCTTTTTGAGTTTTGAGCATGAATTTCGACTTCAGCCGTGTAAAACAGTACTCCGTGAGCGGGCCGGCGCAGCGAATGTTTTGAAATTAGTTTGGAGGCGTCAACTGATTAGGCATTAGAGCAACAACACTCTGCGTACGGCGTACGGCGTACGACGAGCGAACACGTGCGGACGTATCGCGTAACTGCCGATCTGTCTCCTGACCTTTGATTAGCTCTGTGATCATTAATATAACAGGCAAAATTATAATGTGCTGTTATTTCTTACATTTTGTCGAGAACGAGTATTTTTTCACTTTCTAAATGGTTTCTTGTACGAAACATATGAATTTACTTATCTACGTAATTCACGTCAGTCTTCTTTGATACCTAAGCTGCCACGATTGTGCAAGAGTAGGCTCGTCAGAGCCGAGACATCGGGCGGCGCGCGGCGGCTTAGTCTCGCATACCGGCACCAGAACTACTGTTTTACTTCACAAACATTTCACTGTAGATTTTATATTCTAATATGCAATGTTTTAAGATATTATTTTTCATGAAAATCTTACGGACATCAATGAAAAAGTGGAAATTATAAAGTTAAGTTAGATAAAGAGCAGCGTTCCCAGATGCGTAAATTCAAGTCTCTTGTTGTGTTCTCATTCCTAGTGTTCTGTAGTTGAACTTATCCGGGCGAAGAATCAGTTCAAAAGCAGAGGTAGCTGCTTTTGAACTTGCTTGCATATTAGAATTTAAAATCTACAGTGAAATGTTTGTGAAGTAAAACTCTTACAATACGGAGGTTCCCTTTAGGCTGTACCAACAAAAAAGTCGAAACCAACTGCAGTGGGGCGGTCAATGGGAGATGTTGAAAAGCGGACTTGCTCGGCACTATGCCACACCTCGGCTGAGTAAGCACGACTCCGCACCGGGTCGTCTCTTGATAAGCCTTGAGAGCCTCGTAGCTTAATGACTTTAAAAAGTGTATCATGTAGCGAGCGGTATCGGGTTCGAATCCCGGTTCGGAGAATTATTTAATTTATAATTTATTCGGTCTTTGGAAGGGCTTGACAGTAGCAGGGCGAGTGTCTTAAAACTGTCGAACCCGTGGGTGAGCCATACTGAAGCATATGCTGACGCACTAATTGGGCAGGCTCGTCCGAAGTGATCCACGGATCCAAAGATGAGTCTACGGGCTCACAGAATACTCAGCGTGAAACGGTACTAATATTGTATTTCGAAGAGGAAGTGAGGATATCGGAGGCGCTTAAAGGTGCCATTTAAGCGGCGTAAAAAGCCGACAACACAACCAATGCGCGGACTGTGGCGCGGTTGTTCATGGGCGGCGGAGTTCTTTTATCATATAGGAGATCCACCTGCTCCGTTGTCCGCTTTAGAATAAAAAAAGTGTGGAGAAGTTCCGTACTTACTTTATTCTTTCTTACGATACTTAAAATGTCTAAAAGGAGATATGTTGAAGCAGTCGAGCGTGGTGTTCGCAGAAAAGAACTGCAAACGAAGACGTATTGTGTGAAGCGGATGCACGTGTTTAAATAACAACTCGTAAAAGAACCGCAGCGAAGGAGCACTTTGATTGAGGCATTGTGTAAAAAAGCCATTGTGCCGACCTCGTAGAGCTGTGGCTCAAGTGAGGAGACGCGGGCGCATCTCGCTCTCCGCTTCGTAGCACGGGCGAAGAAACGGGCATGCTGAAGCGCCCTGGGCCTAGTGAGACGTACTTTTGTTCCTGTCACCTTGAGAACTGTTTTCACATGACTCGACATTTGTGCCATCTACAAACCTCACCATGTCTACATTCTGGGAGATGACTCCTCAGAGAAGATCCTGAAATATCAGCTTAAAACAACGCTCTGGAGAGTAGGCTATCTACTAAAATTTAATGTGAAAAAACCTGTTATATTTTTTTTATAGTCTGGCAGACAACGGAGCAGGTGGATCTCCTATATGGTAAGAGAACACCGCCGCCCATGAACAACCGCGCCACAGTCATTGCATTGGTTGTTTTGTCGGCTTTTCACGCTGCTTAAATGGCACCTTTAAGCGCCTCCGATATGCTCACTCACTCTGCGAAATACAATACAAGTACCGTTTACTGAAGACGAGCCTTCCCAATTTGTGCATCAGCATGTGCTTCAGCATGGCTCTTGCACGGATAAAAAAATATCACCGTTTTCCGTATTAATAGAACATTTTTCCTTCAATTCGTACAGAATATTTGCGCTCGCGCCTTTTTCGCGCAGATCATACAAGCGCCTACCAAGACCGCTTGTCGATTCTTCGCTCAAGAGAAAGAAATCGTAGCACTACAGAAAGAGGAGTTGTATCATTTGAATCATAGATGAGAAACAACTAAATCATACGAGCTACAGAATTATTATTCAATGTATAAACAATTAATTTCTAGTCTGCTTATAATATACATAATTATCATAAATTTGAGGCGCGTAGCAAGTAAATATTTATTTAACCTTACAAAAATATAAACCGCCAAATTTTCACTGTTTACGAAACTCGATAGTGGCTAAAAGATAAAAAGACTTACCTCTGTTTGTATTATTATATATATGTGTGTACATAAAAAGGCTGCCTTATCACAGCAAAGTTGGCGATCTTGTTTCACGTCGGCCTCTTCCGTGGGGGCGAATGTGCATGGTGCCAACGCGCACCAAGTGGGCCGTTCGACTGGAGCGCCGCGGTCCTACTGAGGAACGGCGACCCGCGACGCTCACAGCTCACCCCACGCCCGATGCACTGCACTTATCTTACACCATTATTAATGAATGCGTTAATTCTATTCCGAATGAGACAGACTCGCTTTCACGGCACGATAACACCCGTTTACATTTAGCAATAATTAATTAACGGAGACAGTTTGTGTCTGCAGTCGATAGCGCTGAGAAGAGTTTTGATTCAGCGAAGCATATGAGTGGTCGCTTATACGATTTTCTAAATGGACTCATTTTTTCAAGTAGAGGCAGACGAAATGTAATAGAATTACTTAGATTTTCTATCTTTTTTCTCTTCTTTTTTTACCCTCTTTGTTTTCTCTATGTTTAAATTAGGAAGTATCAAGTGGGTGAGACAGAAAATAAGGCGTGTCATTAGTCGAGATTATTTATAACAGCGCAACTGACGCGTCCACATTTTTATTACAATTCTAAAAAACTCTGATTTTTCAACATTACAAAATTAACCGAGTTAAAAATTATTCTCGTAAAGAGTAGGTAATAATTATTCAATGTTAAGTTATTCACGTACGAGCCTATCCGGTGAGACGCCTCGGCGTAAAGATGTAACGATCATGTTAATATTATCCTTTACTATTGAACGGTTAGAAATTAAACAACTCAACAAATAATTATTAAAATTTCGTATTTGTAACAATAACTGTGACAACCGCTGCAATGTATTCATGTGTCTAAATGTTATGTGTTTAAACTTATCCCCCCTGACATTCCTCGTCTTACATCCTCAAAATGTATCCTCTCTCTTATGTTTTGCCCCTCAATTAATTTAAATTTTTGTCAATATTTACATATGAATAATATTAAGCTGTAAATAAATTAATGTAAATACATTCTCTTTCCATTTAAAAAAAAAATCTTTTCTATTTATAATTCATAATCTTGTTATTTGTTCATACTTATAATGTATAATATGTTCTCAATATGTTCGTCTTTGGTTGGTTGGAAAATATTGGTTTATAATTATATATAGTTCACAGTAGACCTAAGTTGTATCTCTTTTAGAATTTTGTTTTATATTTTTGTTTGATTATCTACCGTTATTTATGAAAATATCATCATAGAGACATTGGCAGAATTGTGACCACTAGTCGCAGAGGCCACAAGAAGAAGCAGAAGAACCATACAGTACAGTACACACACATTACATAACCGCACAGATCATAGCTCTCGAGCACAGAATAAATAGTAGAAGTCGAGGACGTTCAACCCTCTGTGCATTTATAAATAGTATTATATTTACATATTAAGCGGGCATAGGAACCAAAAGCCTTACTCATAAGTATATTAACATATAATGCTTACTTACTGTTAAGCATAAGCAACTCCATTGTAAATCGTAATAGTATTGGGCTATTAATAGATTTAATCTAACTTTACTTCAGTAGAAAAAGGCGCTGAAATTTAAACATTTAATATATGTACATAGTACATACTAATTTATGTACAACAAAAATATTAAATATTTTATTATTTATGAAAACAACGTATTCCAACTTTTAACAACATCATAGTGAAATAAAAAATAAATAAAGTAAAATAAATAAAAATGTTTTATATTTAAAATCCGTGTGGTTACCGGATCAGAATAGTACCACTCCCAGTCTTCCTAATGGGATGTCGTAAGAGGCGACTAAA
>DWCF01007174.1:0-11106 GCA_018230265.1 Delias oraia | reverse complement strand
TCTGATTTTATCTCGCAGCGAGACTCCGAGCATTGCCCTCTCCATAGCTCGCTGAGTGACTCTGAGCTTCTCCATTATTCACTTACTCAGTGAAAACATAAAAGTACCGTTTGATGCTTAATCTTATATACATAAATTTATGAACTCTCTATTTTTTAAAATACTATTTTTTGTATAGATGATAAGAAAATCTAATGAACTTAATTTTCAATAATTCTCAGTGTCATATTTTTCAATATTTTACAGTTTTTATTTATTATTAATTATTTATTAAATATTTTTCTTGTCTGCAAAATATTCAGATTAGTTAAGTTAAAAAGCATTTACTTTACATACATTAGAAACATACTAATATGTAAGGCATGAAAATTTAATAAAAGTATTTAATTTAACTAGATTATTTACAAAAATTATCACTTTATCCAATATAAGTGAACCAGGAGTTTAAGTTTGCGATACTTATTCAAATTATTGGCCGTTCAAATATTGTTTCAAATATCCCAAAGTTTTATATTAAACTAAACTTTTGCAAATTTATTTTGCTCATAAATATTTGAAAAATTAAAATTTTACCGCTATATATGCTAATGCAGTTTACTCATGATGGAAGGTAAACCTGCAGGTGGGTTATCTTAAATAAGAGGCCCGCCCATGGACGCCCTTACCCTCAGTTGGGACTACGTTACCGTTTTTAAGATCCCTAAGTCGCATTGGTTTGGACGTATCTCTGCTGTCAGCTGGTTTCACTGAGTGGTTTTTTTATGGTTTAGCGAATAACAGAGCAGAAATGAGAAAACACTGCCGCCCAGCACTAACCACGCCACAGCCCGTGCGTTGGTTGTGTTGACGGATTTTTTTATGACGGATTATTTTGAAGGGCCTCTGTTATTTTCACTCACTCGGCAAAACACAATAGAAGTACCGTTTCAAGTAAAACTACCATTTCATGTCGAGCATTCGGTGAGCCTGTGGTATCACTTCGGATGAAAATTAAACGGTTATGACCTATTTTAAACACCCTAGATGTGGAACGAAAACGAGGTTCTATATATACAATTTTGTATTAATCTACTCTTATAGTAGAAGTACTACTTGTAAGATTTACGACTACCAATTCAATCCAGAAATTATTTCCAAATATTTCGCAACACACTTTATTATATGCATGCACTAAAAGAATTAATACAAATGGTTAAAAGCATCACGCCAGGAGGAACGCATAAAATTATATTCGAAACGATAACGAAAAACAAAATTAACATCGCCACATTTGGCTCCGTCTACCCAGAGGGTAGGTGCCCGTGCCAACTTTGCCAAGATAGATTAAGAACGCATCGATTAAAGTATAATCAAAATATAAGAGAATCGCATTAAGATTGCTTTGTATTTCTTATGCACAAATTACTCACAGCAATATAACTTTTTTGAAGTATAGCAGACAACGCAGCAGATGGGTCTCCTATGTGGAAAGAGAACACCACCGGCCATGGACAACCGCGCCAAACTCCGGGCATTGGTGGTGCATTTTTTTCACTCAGCGAAACACAATAGAGGTACCGTTTCAAGTAAAACTAATATTTCACGCTGAGTATTCTGTGAGCCCGTAGTATTATGTCTGACCGGCCGGCCTAATTAGTGCGTCCGCATACGCTTCAGCATGGCTGTCCCACTTATAAATATTATCTTAGATAAATAATAATATTTATTATTGTATTTGTTTAATCATAAAAAACTTAGCAGGATAAATTGAGTAACTAAATAATAAATTATATAGTTTTAGGGAGTAAATTATTAACATTTAATACAACTAACAATTTTATCTCAAACTTTCAATCATTACATTCTCCATATTGTAAATTTATTTTTAAGACGTATATATAGAAATTGATATATCTTAATCTGAATCTTTCTTGCCCGCACTGTAAATAACGGTATATATAAATATATAGTAAATATGTATTAATATATGTAATAATAATTTATAATTATTTTTTTATAATTACACTAATTATATCCTACATTAAAGTATTTTATTTAACATAAGTATTTATCACTCTTTGATGCCAATACATTCCAAGATGGCACCGCCATCAAAATAATATGACAATTATTTATTTTTAGACAGTGACAGCGGTAACCACTGCCAATTTCAAATAAAAAAATTAACTTCTTTACATATAACATACAGAATAGATTGATATTCTTTTAAACCAATTATCGTTCCTACTTTTTTGTTAAATCAACTATTTTCGTCTAAAGCTTGCCAAAACTCCTCACCAACCCAGTGATTTCCGCAGTGCATTAATAAAGTAGACGCATGGTAGATAAATTAGAAGCGTCAATTAAGGAGAGGCATAAATGATGGTGATTGAATGAGTTAGTGTTGACCAACTAATTTAGTAATAGGACTGGACACGCTATTAAAACAAGGCATTGTTATGAAAATTCCTTCCTTCGAGTATTAAATAATTATTTTTAAAACTTAAAACATACTTTTAGTTTTTATATATATATATGACTTTTTTAATCTTATAAAAAAGACAAAAGAGTGACTAAAAACTTATACAAAGTTTGACATATTCATTGTGAAATGTCGTTCCCTTTTAATTTTTTTATTAATATATGATGTATCTGGCGAAATAACAGTTGGGTGTTTTCTATGACAGTGTTCCGCAAAATGTGTACCGCAGTATTTGAGGACCCTGATCGTTAATTGGTGTGCCTCGGAAAAATAAGGTTGTCTTATAAATTTATATTGTGTAATAAGAAAGGGTAAAAAGGTTTTTTTTCATTATTTTGATGCCTAAATAAATTTTTTATTAATAATTACAATGTTCATTTTTGTGGTGTACCTTTAAAAATGTACCTTTTCCTAGATATACCTTGAATACAAAAGGCTTGTGGAAATCTGTTCTATGATAAGAGAAAACCACCGACCATGAACAACTGTGCTAGAATTATTTATGTTGTCGACTTTTTATGACGCTTAAGAGATGTAAATTCAAGAGCTTGCGATTTCCTAAGTCATTCAGCGAAACAGTACTTGTATTGTTTCACGCTGGTATTCTGTGAACCAGTGGTATCACATCAGACATTTTAATTTCCTGATGAAATTACAAAAATAAAAAATAACATTAAATAAAGACATATTAATCGATTTTAATGTGCCTGATTTTTCGACAGCATAACAGCCTGATTTATAATGGTCATGGGCGTTTCGGTCAATACTGAGTGAGACATAATTGTAATAATCAATTGGTTCAAATTGTTATATTTAAATAATACATATTTTAATTTACTATAAGGCAGTTGTATTTAATGGTAAAAGGTATTTATCAAACACATTTCCTGTAAGGTGAAGTAGATTTTTAATCTAAAAATAAAGAAATACGTAAACGTTTCTGTGTATTTAAAAAATTGAATAAATCGTAAAATAAATACCAAATTCATAAAACATTTCCATATTCAAACGTAATTAACTCCGCAAAGTATTCAAACACGTGAAGAAATAACTTGGAAAATCAATTAAATTGCGCGAAGACGTAATTATAGCCCAAACATGCAAATGTAGGTCATTATAGTATATTAAGAAAGCGCAGTAACACATTTCTCTTAATTCATAAAAGGCGAGAGGTACCGTCGGCAAAAACAACTTCGCAGCGAGTAGTTTCATAACTTTCGGAACTCGTATTAAAATCAAAGTGTTTATTTCAAATTAAGCTTACCTTAACATTTAACAATTTCTGAGATAATCTGGGTTTGAAAGCTTTGACAATGGTTAAATTTAAGGAAAATTAAAAATATTACATACTTTGAAATAATGTCCAATTGTTTGCTTGATAATAAGAAAAGCAGTTAAGAGCTTTGAAATTGTTTATAGCTGTAGTAAATAAACTTAGTCTAAAAAACTATACATAATTTGAAACAATGTATGTAAATCTCGACAACACACCCGCGCTGTAAGAGATAGTGCTGCACATGGCCGGAAGCCACTGCTGCCAATGTTTTCATTAAAAACTGTAATGCCTTACATTCTGGCTGTAATGCAACTATTATTGCAAAAGGAAGAAACATATCCTAGGCAAGTCGTTACATATTGCATATTGTAGTGTTCTTTATCCAATGGGTTATTAAGAAAAACACTTCTTTGAATTTACAGAAATAAAATTCAAGAATCTTACGAAAGTTACTCTAATTAAGAAAGCGTATTATAACATTAACCAATATATAGAAGATAAAGCCGAATGGAAACTTTTACACAAGCACCAGCTGGTAGCTTTTAAAGCAAGCCAATAGCTTAATAAACCAAGTATTGTAAATTTGGCGATAAAAAAAATTAAACCCTATAAGTTTCTTGTTGGTTCTTCTCGTAGAGATATATCTTCAGAAACAATGGTAGCTTTACTAATAATTGTAAATCGTCATTCAAAGTACCTCCTAAAGGGCCTAATTTAATAAATACTTATGAATTTGAACAGTGTGATTAGTTGTTTTCATAAAGAATTTTACAGAAAGAAAAAAGCAGACTAAAAATTATACAAATTATGAATTAATATATATATAATTATATATATA
This sequence comes from Delias oraia, assembly GCA_018230265.1. Taxonomy (NCBI): domain Eukaryota; kingdom Metazoa; phylum Arthropoda; class Insecta; order Lepidoptera; family Pieridae; genus Delias; species Delias oraia. The sequence goes on along the minus strand of DWCF01007174.1, from coordinate 6,531 downwards.
TTAATTAATAATAAATAAAGGTAATGCGTGCTGCGTATTAAGCAAAACAAAGCGTGCATTCGCCATAAGAAAGAATTTTACACTGTTGTCGTTGTTGGCACGCGTAATGCAAACGATAAACCTCATAATAAACTTATATGCACACTCAGAATTGCTGTCAATTGAATATAATATAAAATAAATTAAGGTGTTACAGTATTAAAATACTTTAAAATATCTCACATGGCTAAGTAATCAGAAAATGTAGTAAAAACCTTTGAAATTAGTTATTTCATAGTGAAATTATACGAGTCTAAAAGCAATACTAAATTTAAAACGATATATATGTAGTATAAATGTTATTACAACAGCATGAAAAAAGCATTTCAAGCAAGCTTCTATAACGAAACATTTCTAACATAACTTCTATATAAGAACAAAAGCGGATACAACTCAATGAAATGGCAAGGGATATTATACTTTAAAACTGCACTGCTGACGTTACTTTAATTATCTACCTAGGGATATGTGCACATCTCGTTGACCTCATTTCTATAAACAACTTGACTCCTCGGCTTTAGGTGATAAGATTTACTGACAAGCAAGCGAACAGGGGGTTCATCTAGGACAAGAAGTTCTCCACCCATGAACACTCCTAGCACTTACAGATACCTTGCTGGCGTTTTGAGGGATATTTACGTATATTTTTGAAGGTCTCCAAGCCGTTGAAAATACCTCTACAGGACGCTGATTTCGCACAGTGTTGGTGGTACGCGATATAAAATGCCTTAAAACGCAGAGACATTCTTCTTATACAGGGTTGTCGGAAGATGGTGTGTGTGCAACGAATATATTTCTCTCGTACCTACGTTTCATTGAAAACTAAGAGTACGCTAAAAGCATTGTACATTCAACTGGCAATATATCGGTCAAGTGGCGGGTATTAGAGCTACGTAGCAGTGTTACAAATTGAAGACTGTGCCCTATATTACCACACCTGCCGTGACCAGGCGGCTGTGTGATTCGATAAAATTAACTGATGCCCAGAATTGAAAACTAGGATAAGAATCTCGAATTAATTATCGAAGCTCGGAAGCGTCAGCCTTAGATTTATTGAAATTAATATCTTTTTCAACAGTTTTTTCATTTCAATCCCGTTCCGTTTGAATGGAATTTTTTTGTATGACCTACATACAATATTATGGACATTTTACGCGATCCGCAGATACAAATTAGCCGAGTCGGTTTTTTACTTTTACAGAAGAGCTTACGAGAAGTAATTAGTATTTATATTTATTTATGACTGGTTAAATTAAAACATAACATAATTGAGGTTCTTAAATTACTTATGAATTATAATAGTTTGGTAGAAATTTAAGTTTTTATCAAAAATATTGTTCATTTTAAATATTTAACTCAAGTTTATGATGCTATATCTTTGAATAGCAGATGGGTCTCCTTGAAGGGAAAATATCAGCGCCTTCCATTGCGAACCTCGGCACAATCTGCGATTCGATCGTGCTGCCAGCATTTGACACCTGAGCGGAAGAACTGAGGCGGACGATGCAGTCCAATTAGTGCGTCAACGTATGCTTTAGAGTAGCTATCTCATTGATAGTGTTAACTCGCCTGGCCACTGTCCAGCCGCTCCAAACTGACAACATTTACAAACTAAAGTATAATTTTTTTTCAGGCCGGCCTTCGAGCTCAGTACCCATAAAATCACACCAGCCCACTAGAACGCTGGGCCAAGACTTAAAAAAATTAAAGAAAAAACAGTCAATATATTTTTTGAAACGACCGTAATACATCCTTTTATAATGTAAGATAATATTACATATGAATTATGAATCGTTAACGAAAAAACAGTCAATATATTTTTTGAAACGACCGTAATACATCCTTTTATAATGTAAGATAATATTACATATGAATTATGTAACGTACTGAGTGACGCAGATAATATTAAAGATAATTGAAGTCGAAAAAATTACGAAAATAACAGAAATCGTAAGATTCATGCTTATATCTCAACGACAATATAAAGTCAAGGGAAATATTAAGTCATTTTCTTTTAGCATAATCCCTTTGAGACGCCGAAATGTGACAAAGGAATATTTTCCCAAGACAAACAGAAGCTACGCTAAAAATGTGATAATTTTAATCCTACCAAATTATTCATACAAAACATTTCTCATAAATGGGATAATCAGATCTTTAGGTTTACAATTAATTGATTGCGTCACATATTCATAAAATTGGCTCATCCTTTGAGAAATGTCATACAATATTTTTTAACGCCTCATTTAGCTAAATCGGTCCAACGACGACGAGATTAGTATAGAACAAAGACAAAAATTAAATTTACACCTGTTTCGGATTTTATTGGTTAAAAACACATGAACATTGCAAGACATCTGATCTAAATTTGAGGAAATGACGAAGAAATCTTGTTTCTAAAGTTCAACGAAAACTCAAGGGACACACCTTCTCAACTTCTTCAATGCAATTGAAAATACCCCAACCCCTTTATACTAAGAGGTTATTTGTGAATACAACAATGGAAATTGTTTTTCTGTCGTCAAATCAATCGCAGAGTTTCCTTTATGCGCTCCACAAACACAGCTGGGACAACTCCCTGAATGATTTTAAAATATAAAACTTTCAATCAAAGGTCTACAATTCGAAATCAAAAATTCTATACGCAACGATTATATAACGATGTGAAAGGCGAAACTTTCTTCTCAACAACGCAGCTAACTTCAACTGTTTTTGCTTTATATGATATAATCAGATAATTTTACCATCTTTGAGTTGGTATAATCTATAGTCCATATTTCTTTATTGTATTGCAGGCAAAGGAACAGACGCGTTTCCTATATGATATATAGCTGATAGATGCTTTGATCGCTTTGGTGGATTTTTACATCACTTGAGCGGTATAACTTTACAGGCCTCCGATATCCTAACTCCTTCAGCGAAACAGACTGCATATAGTGTTTCACATTGGTATTCAGTAAGCCCGTTATATCACTTCAGACAAGCCAGACCAATTAGTGCATCAACATAGAGTTCAACCAAGAGTAAAATAGTTTTAAGACACTCGCCCGGCCACAGTCAAGCCCTTTCAAATACAATAATAAACTATAAATTTTATTCAAATCGGGAATAGAACCCGGTACCGTCATGGCAGTTAACAAGACCGTTCTCGGCTTTGAGGCTCTAAAAAATCTTGTTTACTTTATTTTGTTACTTCTGTATATTAAAACCGAATTAACTATAAAGATGTATTATTCTTTATGAAATAACGAGCAAGAAAAAAACTAGAATGAAATATAAAAATATATTTTAATTAATCGTAAAACATTGAAAAACAACAGGAATAAATTAATAAAACGAATCTAACTCAAAATAATTATTTCCCCAAGGTAAACCTCGTTCATATAATAAAATGGTTTAAACAAAAGAAATAAATCTCGGGCCTTTTTTTAAACTGCCGCACCATTACCGCCTCACCCACTTCTAAACATTTCCCGTTTAATTCAAGTTTAAGTCTGAACAAAAAGAATCCTTGAATATTTTCATTTAAGTAACCTTGTATCTGTAATAATAAATCTCCGACACTCGAGCGATTGAAATGAGATTTTCACTAATAATAATACAAAGAGAAAGATAATAATTTTTATTTGATAGTCAAAGGCAAAATAATTTGTTACTTATCCGATATCCGTTTTTAGTGCCCACTATGCACAACATCTTGAGATACTTCTAGCAAATAATTGCTTGCCAATATATGATAAAATTAAATAATTAACAAAATATAATAGCTCTCTTATGGATGCGACAGTGTCACACTCACCCTACCACTGTCATCCCATCCAGAGACCGAATAAATTATAAATTGATTTATAATTTATAATTGTCCGGACAGGAATTCGAACCTGATACCTTTGAACTTATACCTGAACCTGATACTTCATGGTAGATATATTTAACTAAAGAGAGACCGAGATAATTAATTTTAGAGAAATAATTTTTATGTATCCTAGATAAATATTATCTATTAAAAAGACGAAGAAAAATACAATAATATATGTATATATTAAATATATAATGCTATATAATATTTAATATTTCCCGCGCCCATGCAAATCAATCCCCAATAGCGATGTATCACAAAGGTCCTCTGTTTTTAGATTAGCGGCATTATCAATCATACAATAACGCGTGACATAAGTGGACCCTCCTCATAAGAGCTCAAACTTCCATTACTCACTGCGGAGGCCACGCCCATCACCGATTCCTTCCTTCTGGCATTTGGATAAACTCCAATTGTATAGCGAAAGAAATGATGAAACGAACCTTCTCAACGCTATCGCGTAACACCCGGAAAATTAAGTCGACTCACATTACCGTCTCTAATTATTTGAATGTTCGTAATGAAAATGCGTAGGTTTATTATTTTTTCAAATACTAATGTCATACATACATTTAGATATATACTACTAATATTACAATTATTTATATGAACCATGGGTCTGTATTTTCATCTACTAAGACTATTTTCGCAATTAAATCATGTTAATACCTTTTTCCAAGGTCTATTCTATCACTTTATAATTTTTTTTTATTGTATTTATACCTGGGTCTCCTACATGGTAAGAGAACAAAGCCGTCCATGGACAACTGTGGACAGTCCACACATTGATTATGTTGCCGGCTTTTACGTCGATAAGCGACATTTTTAAGGGCCCCCGATTTGTGTTTTATGTTGCGTATTCTGTGAGCCCGCGGTATCAGTTCGGGCGAGCCGGCCCAATTAGTGCATCCGTATATGCTTCGGAAAGGTATCAGATTACATAAAAATCTAACTGACGCGTTTATATGATAGAGTAATTTTATTTTCTTGTCTCGATGTTTGATGCCAAACTCCTCCAAAAGGATTCAAGGTAGTTTATATGAAACCTTACGTGCAACATCTATTTCTCATAGCCCTAAATTTTACGAATAGTCGTTTGCCGCGGTCAGCTAGTAAATCTATATATTACTATTGTGATGACACTGGTGATTGTTTCTTGAGATAGTACAGCAAAGATCTCCAAACCTATAGCTCTTAGGAAAGCCCATATACCAGAAGTCATCAGCACATTGGCGATCGATTGAAGTAGCTTTCTTAGTAACATTTACTATCGTCACATCTCATTTAATAAAACATCTAAAAATTCGCCAAAAAATATTTACTAGACAATTTATGTTCCCATACATTTTGTGTGTCAAGTCATATCTTATTTCTCTGATATGATATGACGTTCCGGGACCCACTAGGCAATAGAGAAGAAACAACGCATTTTAAGAACATCAATTATTTATCAAAATGCCTTACTTTGTTACTGAATGTTTTTTAAAACAACTTCTAATTATCGCAATGTTACAATTATTTAAGATAACCAGAATCAGCTATTAAGAGAAAATACAATTTTTTAAATAAATTAATTAAATAAAATAAATTACAAATTTTTTAAAATATTTTCCGTATGTTTCTACATTTTATAGGGAGTGATATTTTGGCTTACAGAGTACCAGTATGAAACAGTACTGTGTTTCTTTGAATGAGTACGGATACCACAGGACTACTTAGTTCTATCCCTTATGCGGCGTAAAAAGACCACCTCAACACAGATAACACACTGATTGCAGTGCGATTGTCCATGCCCTGGGGTTATTTCCTTCCCATCAATCCTAACGCGTTATCTGCTATGAAATAAATAAATAAATGATATAAATGATATACATTATCAATTAAGAACTCTAAACACCCTTAAAAACAAATGATAAATAAAAAAATCTCCCATAGCAAAGCCGTAATATTAAATTCTACGAATTGTCTAAAAACAATTCCATCAAGGAGTGTTGTCATAGCGGGAAGGGCGAGGCAATTTTGTCGTTAGCACTGTTGTCGCAAATTAATTGTTATTAGAGTTTTTAATTAGCATCGTGTCGCCCTTATTGAACCGTCTGTCGGGCAACGGGCGAAATCGAGCTGCTCGTACAAACTGATGTTCTATTTTAATTAAAACGACTCCCCGATAGCTCTGCCCGTTTTTTGATGCGAAACTTGAAATTTAAATACTATTTGAAATAAATTTGCGGCCCGCGACAGTTTCAATTTTCAGCTGACGAGAGACTCGTTCAAGGGAATTGTGATTTTTTTATGGTACGACAAGCGGATGCTTTCGGATGTTATGGCGTTCATAAAACCTCTTGTCAAGCTGACGTTTTAAGAAAACCCCTCTATACAACCGTTTGTAAGTTACTACGGGGCCTCTTATCTGACGCTAATAAATCTCGAAAGTTAATTTACTGAATGGCCGATGAAACGACATATAAATCGGCAAACAAAAGGTTTAAAGGAGTTTTATTAATCTATTTGATAAAAAAAATTAATAACTGCCAATTAAGTGAAAGCATGTTGCTGTCAAACAGAAACGAAATGAAGGAAGACCATTTAAATGTGTTTATTAAATCTTTCAGTAAGATGTGGACAAATATTAA
>DWCF01007173.1:0-11108 GCA_018230265.1 Delias oraia | reverse complement strand
TGTGAATTGTGAAATATTTAAAGAAAAGTTTATATTGTAAGTCAGACCTGTGCTTCATATCTTATCACCCATCTATTTAATCCAATTCCTGAGCTCAGATACCAAGGCTGTAAAAAGACCCTCATTTCGTTAACTCTAGCACAATATTTAAATTCGAATATATTTTATTATATATTATAGGTATGTACAACAGTTTATAATATGTAGGTACTTAGTATTTTACTGAGTAAATTGCTTTGACTGATTTTTACACCACTGATGGCTAAGGAACAGGAGGCTCACCTAGGGCCAGGGGTACTTCGCCCATGGACACCCTCAGCCCCTGCAGAGCCGCGGATGCGTTTCCGGCTTTTAAGAAAGGTGTACGCTCTTTTCTTGAAGGTATGGTTATGTCTATATGTTATTGGAAGGTATGTCTAGGTTAAGGTTTTAAATATTTAACATATATGAATAAATCACTTTGTTTAAACAGTATATATGTAGGCTGTCATTTAACTTATTTTTTGATTAAATAATGAAACCTAATTGTGTACTGTTTAAACTAACTTTTTTTGTCATAGTTATGAAATTAAATATTGTCTAAGGAAGTTATATATTATAGGATAATCTGTAACTTATTCAACATTTAATTGGTAATATTGTCAAATATTCACCTTCATGCACGTATATATGTATCTATAGTACCTTGAAATTCCTTCAATATTTTCTTACGCATATTTAAAATTATTTTTAATTAATTTAAATAATAAAGCCAAACTTACAGCGATAGTCAAAAAAGTTCCGATTTTCAGCATGTTGGATGATTTTGTATGCACACACTAACACTAGTCAAAACAGTAAGATGGTCGCAAGCGCATCTTCTATATAACACAGCTTCCAATGACGTCATCCCCCGCCCCTCACTGACCAACACCCGCGAAACAAGTTTAGCATCTTCACGAATGTTGACCTATGTATTTCTTACATTAGCGTTTTTGGTGTAGACAATACGTTATCCAGTATATGGAAACCGCATTGTATATTAAATAGAAGTTCCTTAACCAATTCACGTTGAGCCGTCACTGTCATGTTGTTTTCCTGTCAATCCTAGAGGCAAATGAAGGGAATTTAAGCTGTCTGGTAGTTAGTCACCTAAAGCGCCCAAAGAAACCATTGTTTGAGCCACTTATATTTTTTTTACATTGTCAATTTTTTTCATTTTATATCTGTTTAGTAGGACTTAATACGTAGCAAATTTATACCTATAAGTATTACAATGATTACCTATACAGTTTCAGGGTATAATTTTGAAACTATTTTCCTTCTTATCTATAGTAATAATTGACCTTCGTATACTGGTTTTGAGGGTTTTTCGTCGCGGAAGACACATTTCTTCATACTTTATCTCAAGCTACCTGTAGGCTGTATCCTTGTGCTTATTATGCTTTGGTTCGTCACCATTCTAAGAATATTTTTTACATTTGCGGATACATTAAAGTACTTTGAAATATTAACATTAAATATTGTAAACTTTATACCGTGAATCGAATCCTCATGATGTCAGTCGGAACAGACAAATCTCATTCTCAATTTCACATATCAACTTGCTCAATAGACAAGTTCTTTGTTATGCCGAGAATTGAATCTAAAATTTGAAAATATAAACAAATTTTAAGTTCATTGCCCTTAGTACTTGTATCAAGTTCCTTGAAACATATACCTAAGGAAGAAAAATGCTCGATGTCATTTGATTTTATAACAAACATCTTTAAAACATGAATCACACCTGAAGTATTAAAGATATAGCACAGTGAATTCGTAATAATTAATGCTTCACTAAAATAAACAGTTTGATTTAATCAAATATATATATAAGTTACCGTGATGTCATGGGTATCAAATTGGGAGAGTGACCGGCGAGTCCTAACATTATGTTACCAATGGTATAACTATGCTGAAGCATATGGTAATGCACAAATTGGGGTCATTCGGAGTGATACCACGGGCGCATAGATGACCAGTGTGAAACAATTGATAATTCGCTCTGCAAAGCGTGGATTGTGGCCTGGTTGGTAATGGTTGAAGATAACGTTCCATCAAGATAATAGGTACACTCGCACCATTGTTTGATACATAATAAAAAAATAATTAAACAAGGTAAACATAAGCTATAACTCGTAATATAAATATGAAATATAAATGTGGTGTTGTAATAAACAAAAAATGTAAGGCATCGATTCTAAATAATAATAAAAGCTCAAATAACAATTTAGCTTAGTGATTTATGTAAGACACCATGCATAAAGGATGTTTTAATATTTAAATCCATTTCACGGTTTCGGATTAAACGATTGAATTTAAATGTATATGTACTTTGGTAAAAACCCATTACAGTCACTAAAGTTAAACCTTTAATAGAATAAAGTAGTACTGATGATAATTATTAATATTAATATTAATAATGTAGTTATTTGTATGATTAAAAGAATTGCTTTGTTTTAGATAAAAACCGGTTGTTCGCAACAATGTGGTATAAAAAAAACGTTCCTTCAATTCAAGCTTAAATATTGTTTAAAAATATTTAATTTTAATGAAATTATTATTTCGTTAATTCTACCTAACAGTATATAAGCAGAATACAATTGATATATAGATTTTAAAGTTTTCTTATCAATTTTCAACGTTACTTGTGTCTGAAATTGTTATAATAGAAATATTTATTTTTTGTTTTTGAAAATTTTATACAATCAAATGATTATGGTGCAATCTTGGCCAGCTCCAACATTTCTCTTGTTCCGGTACTAAATGTATGTAAATTTAATTCCATGCGCGAGGCCAATATCGGTACAAACCTCAATAAAGTTCAAGGCTTTGCCAACAGACGTAACTTCACCCCATCTTCTATCATCAATTAACCATATAATATCGGCAATCTAATTGGAGACTTCTAGAAGGTTATTTATTTTTTGGTATAGCGGACAACGGAGCAGGTGCGTTGCTTACATATGTGAAGAGAATACCATCGCTCAATGACAACCGAGCCATAGCCTGCGCATTGGTTGTGTTTACAGAGGCATTTTTAAAGCCTCCGATATCCTCATTTAATTTGTAAAACACAGTACAAGTACCGTTTCACGCTGTGTATTCTGTGAGCAATTTCGATATCAGTGTATGATTTTTTGCATGTATATAGGTAATAATATATTGTATGTGTCAGTTAAAGATGGGAAGCAATCAATCTATACGTGCTTCGCACTTCCAGCGGCCTCCGAACCCAGCGCCAGCACCAGCACCATCAATTTATGAAGATGAATCAGACGACCATCACATCAGCATTTCTAATAAAATGGTTTAGCCTTTAGCTTATACAGTTTATTTACATACTGATTTTAATTTTATATTTTAAGTGTAACGTTTCACCTTAGAGAATTCTATTTACAAATTAAGATTTTGATATCCTTCAATGTAGCCATTAGAAGAAAATGTTGTTTGTATTTTAATTAATAAAGATGGGTAGATATGTATTATATTTCAATGTGATAAATTCATTACTAAATGTATGATTCAGTTTACTTCTATCCTAATGTAGGTAGAACGTCTTGTAGAAGATGCAACATTGAGCGGTAGCAAAAACAACACGACACCAAACTCTTCTTTCGGTGACTTCAAAGAGAAGATTTATATGGAAAAGCTCAAGTGCTTAGATGATACGCATTCCGAAAGACTGGGGTTAGTTTCATTAATATTAAATTGTCACTGTGTACACAAACCCGCCAAACAACTGTGTTTTTATTAAATCATAAATCACTTTAAATTATAAAAGAAGAAAAATAGATTTCAAATGTCGCATTTAAGTTGAAACAAATTTCAAGAAGAATCCAATAAAGATATCTTTTTGTGAAACTATTATATTTAAAACTGCAAAACATAATGTCACAATAAATTAGCATTAAAAAAACTTAATAATATTGAAAACAACGAGTTGGTTCCAGATGAAAAATTCAATACGGATCTGTGCTTAGTTATAAAAATATACCATGATTTAAGTTTCTGTTCGTCGTTTTACAATGTCATTTCCACCAGAGAAATATAAATAATATAGATATAAAATATATCGAATGAATATAATTATACCTACTTAGCATGCAATCGGCAATCATTAACTTAAAGTTGCCGATAAAAATCCAATTTAAAAACTCGTCAACGCTGCCGGATTCTACAACTTTCGACTTTTCACATAATTGAAAAATTAAATGGATAGCTACTAAATAATATTATCATCAGAATTAAATGTTTTTAATGGGGAAACAGAGAGGAGAATATCTACTGGGGATTGCTCATCTTATGCATTTAAAATTTTTAATCACTTCTACCAACTAGTTTACTTAATCTTTCATTGCACATAACACAATATTAAACTTTTTTATCTTCTGACGTACCCACCCTTAAACTTACCGTAGACGATAATCACGCCAACTTGCCTTATTATATTTATGCACGAAGACAACGAGTATCGAACCCGGATCAGTATAAACGACCGTAAAAACTTATAGCATTCTAATTAAAACCAAGATATTATATTGACAATTATTTTCATTCTTTATTATAAAAACCCGTAGCTATTAGGTGTATGAAAGAAATACAGACACGTTTTAATGATTAAAAGGCCTTAAAGTCAGATTTTTTATGGAATAGCGGACAAACCTTCAGGTGAGTCTCCTATATGGTAAGAGAACACCGCCGCCCATAGACAATCACGTCTCATCGGTTGTCTTGCCGGTTTTATTTCCCCGCTTAAGTTAACCGCACCGGCATTTTTAAGAACCTCAGATATCCTCATTCAGCGAAACACAGTAGAAGTATCGTTTCAAGTACAACTACCGTTTCACGCTGAGTATTTTGTGAGCCCGTGGTATCATTTCGGATGAAATTTTAATTGAATAAATCTAACATTTACTTAAAATCAGATAAAGAGGAAAATATTTCAAACTTTTTTAATACAATTTTTTAAATGCCTTTAATTGGGTACATATACGCTTAGACAACTACGAGTATTGCAGATTGGTAAATTATTTTCATCCCACGGCTACGTTTTATTCTACGCAGCTGCCGTAGCGCACTTTAGGTACCTTCAGAGGTTCTATAAACCTATATTTACAAGTTTGATTGCACCTTGAGACAGTAAAATTGGAGCCATTTTAATATAAAATATATATATATATATATTCTATAGCGGACAACGGAGCAGGTGTCTCTTCTTTATAGTAAGAGAACAACGCCGCCCATGAATAACCGCGCCACAGTTCGCACATTGGTTATGTTGCCGGCTTTTTACGCCACTTAAGCGGCACTTTTAAGAGCCTCCGATATTTTCACTCATTCGGCGAAACACAGTACTAATACTATTTATATTATTTTCTTTAGATTAACAGTAGACGAAGTAAAAGCATTGACTAATCGGATTGAAATGCGTACGGCGAATATGGTCAGTGTGGAGCCCGTGTGCGCTGACTATCAGCAAGTTGTAATAGATTGTTATAAAGATTCCACATCTCCTCCGGATGTAGTCAAATGCTGGGATGCTGTTGGTAAATATATAGTCATGCTATAAGGTTACAAGAATAAATAATTTTCTTCTTCTACTATTTACCTGGCAACTTTAGAAAACGGGCTATCAGCTTAGATTATATTGAATTGCTATATGAAGACAAAATAGAGTTTTAACATTGTAATTCATTCTACTAACAAGCACAGACATGCACAGATTTGATAAATTTGACGTGATTTTGTGGTTAGTTAAACGAATTAAGCTGATTTTTTTATAGTATAGCGGACAAAGTAGAAGGTGGGTCTCCTATATGGTAAAAGAACATCCTCGCCCATGGACAACCGCGCCACATTCCGCGCAATAGTTATGTTGCCGGCTTTTTACGCCAATTATGCGGCATTTTTAAGGGCCTCTGATATCCTCACTTACTCAGCGAAACACAGTACAAGTACCGTAACACGTTGAGTAATCTGTGAGCCCGTGGTATCACTTCGTGTTGGACCTCTTAAACCACTTAGCTACGAGGCTAAAAGAGCTGATGTGATAATGTTATCATCAGGGGTCTGTCAGAGAGACTAAAATATATGGTAAAAAAAGAGAGTTAAATATATGGACAATGGGTGGAGATAACCGCCTAAATGAATTATATTCCTTTTTTATTGTGTTTACTTATATGGATCATTGGATCTGATAAGATCAATTAAATTTAGGTGCATTCAGTCAATGTGTGCAAGAGGCTGGCGCCGATCGTTTGCGTGCGCGCACGGAACGCGATGCGCGAGATCAAGAGCGTCGCTCGCGTCACGTGGCGCACGCGAGAGTTCACGCACTCAAAGAACTATCAGGGGCTCATGGAGATTCACCAATATACGAACGATAACTGGTCACTTAAATCGTGTCAAAGTATTATGTTGAAGCCAATCGAGCGCAATTTGAGTGGCGTATTTTTGGCTTATTTTACGTTCAATTGAATTTCTGATGAGGTGCCAGATGGACGTAATTTATTCAGTTACTATCAGGCATTCCGGCGTGTTCTTGTGATTGGGAGCGATGGATCCAAAAAATAATGTGTATTTACAAAGCATATTCAGAAGATGAGGCCAGAGAAAGAATATGGGTGAACCCACTTAATAGTGAGAGGCTGATATGTGGGCAGTTTGATACTTTATAAAAACCATACATATTTGAAAAGTACTACCATATGCCATTCATTATGTGTTTTTCAACTTCAATAATAAATATTTCCGTGTCGAACATTTTCGAACGAGAAATGTCTGGAGTTTAGGCGCATGAGTCGGCAGACAACTCATTTTGAGTCGTCGTTCTCTATGAAATCGAGTGCAGCAGAAAAATAGAAATTACGTTACTCACAACTCACAAAATTGCCCTCGTTTGGCTTCACCCTAAGTGTAGCTTATAATCAATTAAAAATTAAATACCAATTTAAAAATTAAAATATTTTATTTACATGACTAAATTTTATTATATTTGTGACTCAGTAATAGGCTCGATCACAATTATGTTTTAACTTTATTCTATGTATTCACTTACTCATTAATTGTAACACAAAACACAAATGTTAAAAATAACAATTACATAAATAGGATTTTAGTATATGTTTCATCTTATAAAAGGAATTTTAAACAACATCTTGTCGAATATCAATTACAACTTTTATTTTAAAAAAAAAAATCATATTTAAAACTAATTAAAGGCTACTTTCTTTTTCACATCAGTCTTCTTAATTTCCTTTATGGGTACTCTATAAATACTTATTTCACTATTATCATCATTTACAGGAGAGTTCTTTGTAGTATCTGTATTAAGAATAGCTATTTTTCTTCTAAGTTCTTTAAGAAGTCCTTCATTAGATATCCGCGCTGGGGTTAGAGACATTAATTCTTGATGAAGCTGCTGACATTCTAATCTGAAAAAAAAATGTTAAACTTATACTAAAAGAAAATTACAATAGATAAATATATCCTATATTGAGATTATCCTATATTGTAACTGACAATTAAAATATATGGCTGGTGTTATTTTTTATACTGTAGTGGACAACAGAGCAGATGAGCCTCCTATATGGTATGTAAACACGCCGCCCATGGAGAGTTAAAGTACAAGAACTGTTTCAAGCTAAGCATTCTGCGATCCCGTGGTGAGCCTCTCCAAGTAGTATGTGAGCATATGCTTCAGCATGGTTCTACTACGGATACGAGAGTGTTAAAGACACGCGCCAACGACTTTCAAGCATTTCCAAAAACCGAATAGATACTAGAACTTTTTTTTTTTTTACACCACGCTTCGAATCAGATACGTCTCATTTCGTTGTAGGCTTATAAAATTACTTAGGTACGAGGTTGTCTAGTATTAATAAAATAGCCATAGATTTTTAGGAGAAACGGAACAACCACAACTTACTTCCAATGGTTAATCAGCTCTGGAAGCCAGCCTGGTGTAGATGGATCAACAAGTTTACCAAACCAACGACACAGCTCCCGGCGCTCCCTTTCACATAGCCCTTCTAATTGTGTGATGCGCTCTTCATAGCTGTCTGTTACAAAATGAGAATTCTTTAAATAAAATGTTACATGACAATACTTGATACCTACTTTTCTTCACACTAGTGATTTTCACAGTACATGTGGGCACATAAGTGCAATAATTACTTGCTATTAGTATAATGAACTTATAATGACCATATTTTGGTGAACTGAGCACACATCTCCAGTTTAAACTTTAATAGTGCACTTCTATGAGTTGACATTTAATATGACTTTATCTAATATATAAAATTCTTAATTTTAATATATAAAAAAATTTTGTTACCATACTCCTCTGAAAAGGCTTGACCGATTGTTATGAAAGTTTGTATGCATATTGAAGGTCTGATAATTGGCTATTATTTATTTTTCATCCCCCTAAGTGATAAGGATAGTTTACCCAATTTTTTTTATTTTTTCAATAAAAAAATTTATTACTATTTTATTATTATATTATTATCATTTGGCATGAAAATCCTTAAATTTTCACCCTTCTACCACCATCCCTTTTTTTTAATAGGGATGTTAGTCATTGATAATATATGTGGCAAAACAATGTTTGCCGGGGTTCACTAGTTATTAATATAGAATAATATGTATTGGTACCTATTAAATCTCTGTCATAATGTGCAGTGGCTCCAGCTTGTTCCTCCCAAATAGTTTGTTTCTCATGTAGAAGGGCTTCTATCTGCGATGTTTGGTTAGCAATTTCTTGTCGAAGCTGTGAAAATTATTACTTTTTTATTTAACTAAGCAGTTATTATAAATTATTAATTCAAATATAGCTATACTATACCTTTGCATTACTTCTTTTCATTTGAAGAAGATTTTTAACTATTTCTTGCCTTTTATCATCAACTTCTGCAAATATGGAGTTTCCTTTTGCTGTACAAAAACAAACCTATTTAATACATACAAATTAGGTTGTTATTGATTTTACAAGAAATAAACTTTGTCTACCTAATGGTTGTTCTCCTGATTCAACTTGATGCAGGGTAAGTTTAACTTCAGCAAGCTCAGCTAATGCTACTTCTTCATTCTTTTTTATATTTGTTAATTCTTCTTTTCTTATATCAGCAGCAGCGCGTAATTCAGTAATATCGTTAACCAACTCCTCAAACTTCAACCTCCATGATAATATTTCAGTTCTCGTTGCTTCAAGATCAGCCTTCACTGCTGCAGTTTCATATGCTGCTGTTGATAATTGTACACTTATCTTATCAACTTCTTTGGTATCACGCTCTGGACTCTTTTTTGCTACCATTGCACGCTGTTCTCTCAAACGACGATTTTCATTCTTTAATTTAGTTACTTCAGTTGCATTACGATCACATATTTCTGACCTTTGATTTTGGAGCGTCGCTATTTCCTCTTGAAGTTTGGCAATTTGAATCTGAATTTCACTTCTTTGCTTTTCTTCTTCAACTTTTAACACCTGTAAATCAGATTTTATAAAACTTTGCATTTCGAGAGATGTATTATAACTTCTTCTCGTTTCATGAACTTCTTGATTTATTGCTTCAAATGTACTTGACATGTTTTCGAATTGAATTTTTAACAAACTATAACGATTACTTAGTTCTTCATCTGATAAATCTGCTTCAGTTTTGTTACTCAAATTGGAGTCATCCATTATTGAAATTAAATGTTAAAATTAATAGTCACAATATATATTATTTTAGGTTACTATAGCAATAATACTTTGTTCAAATAATTAATCGAAATAACGAAAACTAATAGGTAATTAATAATACATAAATAAGAAGCGGTTATTTTGAATAATTATAAAGTTGTCAGCTTGTTACTGTTTAATGTGTCTGTCATGGTCATGTTTGAATTTTTATGTTTCATTATGACAATGTATAAAAGTTTTTTTTAAATAGTTTAGCGGATAACGGAGCAGGTGGGTCTCCAATATGGTAAGAGAACACCGCCGCCTCTGCAATATAGAGTACAATTACCGTTTGACTCTGAATACTCTGTGATGTATTATAAAATGTATTTCATACATTAAAAGAAATATATATATATTATATTATATCTGATTTAAGAGACTAAGATTTTATATAATAGTTAAAACGGATATAATATGTTATATCCTGCCGACTGCATCACATAAGCCTTGTTATGTGATATAATATTACTTAATAGATTGCGATACTAGAAGTGGTATTAGGAAACTAGGTCGTTATAAGGTAGAGCCGTAATATTGTTAGAAAAGTTATGGAAATGTTATAAGAAACAAATAAGAAATATATCTAAGGCCATCTAAAGATAAATGAATTGATTTCTTTGTATAAAATAAGGAATTCTAGATATTATTTTAATATTTGAATAGCAATAAAGTGTTCCTACTCTCAATAAATATCTTTAAACTAACATCGCGAGCTAGACAATCATTTTTTTTAAGTATCAATATTTTTATTAACCTATTGTAACGGTATTAAATACGCTGTATAATGTCTGTAGCTAGCTGTCATTGTAAAGTGTCAAATTGGAAAATTTATAAGTAGTTTAAAAGTATGTACCCTGAAATTAATTAATGTAGCAAATCAAAAATTAAATTAGTATTATATATTTCCCCCTTTCAATAATTTGTGGTTGGATTATAAGTCTCGAATTTTGCTTTATTTCTTATTTCTCTTAATTTTTTGTTTTTGTATTGTAAAACTAGAAAGAATGACATCTTCTCCTCCTACTAAACCTCCCAGAGGTGTTAAACAAGGCAAAGAAACTGTAAGTTTTGATTTAAAGTTATACCGTAGTCATTTAAGTTTTAACCAAATTTTGTAAATGTAATTTACTCTGCTAAAAATTAATCTTATAAATATTCTAGAGTGGTTTACTGATGTCTGTGATTCGCACCTTATCAGGCAGTGAAACAAATGAACAAAGAGAAAAAGAAAGGGCTAAATTAGAAAAAGAATACAAGAAGAGTGATGCAAGACTCGATGAGCTTGTTGCTGAACATGCTAATGAGATTACAGAAGTCATGCATGTATGTAATGTATATAAAGTATATTTTTCTACCTAATTTG
>DWCF01007172.1:0-11109 GCA_018230265.1 Delias oraia | reverse complement strand
AAACACATGGGGAAGAAAGGTTCTAGAGTGGCGACCGCGTACCAGATGCGTACCGCGTCCCGCCACACGATGGAAAGACGATCTCACGAAGGTTGCGGGCAACCACTGGATCCAGATCGCTCAAGATCGCAACAGGTGGGCGTCTTTGGGGGTGGCATAGGACCAGCAGTGGACTTGAATAGGCTGATGATGCTGATGATGATGATTAGGACAATAAGTCATTTTATTTGATGTTTATATATTTTTATAACTGATATTAATATAAAATCTAATTATTATCCGCAGACTATCGAAAAATACTTTTATAAATTTCTGGTAGATGCAATTCTCATAAATAAATATTTTAAACAATACATTTGACAGTGCCTAAGCCCGGACATGTAATAATTCTAGTCGTACATCTTGTCTGGCGCTCAATATGAACACAATGCAAACGTTGGACATAACATGAAATTCAGTAATTACGTCCGGTCATGACTCATCGTGGCATTCCTGGGGTGAACTGAAGCTGTCCCTGTTTGAGTAAATCATATTGATTTGTGTGATTGTTAAGTGTACTTCTATATAGCGAATAGCAAAATTATAATAATCTGAAATTAAAGCGATTCAAACTATGTTAAAACATTATTATTCCAAGATAATACATTTTTTTTATGAAAACAGAGATGGGCAGAACGCTCACCTAGGATAGCATAGCAGAGCGGTTCTCCATTCATACTCACTCCCAGCCCCTGTTACAGTTTTTTCTCAGATCCCCAAGTCGTATTCATTAGGAAATATCTTCGCAGGCAGTTTATTCCACACAGTGGTGGTGCGCGGCACAAAATGCCATAAAAAACGCTCAATTGTGGAAGGACAAATATTTGTATGATATGGTGATTATAATATGATTGAAAGTTTGTTATTCGCCTCAATGTCCGATGATGAAATTCAGCTGCAGGTGACAAACTGCTCCTCAAGACATTTCCCGTAATGAAGATGCTGAAGAAACCATAATATCTACGCAATATCAAAGAGTCAAGCTGAACAGAAGGTATCTGGTCGTCCACGATTCGAGCCACTCGACGCTGAATGCGAGAAAGACTAGAGAAAGAAGTTAGTATTTTTCGCCCAGAGGTGAGAGTAATACTTCATACGGGGCCAAATATGCGCTTTATAGAGTTGCAAGTAACGGCCAGAAATTATTATAATATATTATATTTTTACCATGATAAATCTGACATTTAAATAACGTGTATCTTGTGTGTATGTAGTTAATTTAAATTTTGTATAGTAATTGTACTTGTTTAACATTCTTATCGGTTAAAAAAACTGAGTATAATTTATTTTACATATGTAATTAACTATAAATGAATTGATATAGAAAAAATAAAGAATGCATGGATTGATGAATAAGTGGGCAGTAAAATAAAGACTTTCCTTATCGGTATGTGGCAGCGCTGAAGGAGATATCAATCATTGTGAATATTGATCGGTCTAAACTATAATATTTGTAGCTTTGCGTATCTTTAAACGATTAAAATGATACTTGTTTTTTATGATAATATTTGGTTTTTTCGTACCAAATGAAACTTACACCGAAATGTTTCTAATACTAATTTCCTCCGTAGTTATTGCTTAACTCTATTCAACTACGTCAACCTATCTTTTTATCCTAAAACTACCAGTGATTAAAATGCAATTCGTCGCTATGGAAAGTTTAAACTAAAGTTAATGATTTGGGTAAGAATTGTTAAATCGTTTTTATTATTCGTGTTCAGTGATTTTTCTTAAGCTTTAATAAAAAATAGGAACAAAGCCTTTTATTAAAAGTCAGTTGAGAACGAATAACATTTTTAATTTTTACACTGCCCGGTAACAACGGTATGAATTCAAGCAAACCTACAGATCACAATACTGCAATTCAAGACTGAAGGTCTTGAGTAATGAAAAATAATAATTGTTTCACTCAGATTATTAATATGAATCGCCATTTTATTTTTGATCATGACAGAATAGAGATAATGGTAGATAAATCTACGTTATCCATTAACGTAGCTAACGTTAAGAATCGGTACAACGCTATAAAAACAATAATTTCAAATTTTCATTTAATTTGATGGGTGCCTATGTATTTTATTTCAATAATTAATAAAATTCAAATCAAATGAAAAGAAACACATTTTTAATAATGGTATAGCGGACACCGGGGCAGTTGGGTCTTCTATATGGTAAGAGAACACCGCCGGCCATGGACAACCGCGCACACACACAGTTCGCGCATTGGTTGTGTTGCTTTCTTTTTACGCTGCTTAAACGTCACTTTTAGGGCCTCCAATATCCTCATTCACTCAGCGAAACACAGTAGAAGCACCGTTTCAAGTACAACTACCATTTCACGTTGATTTTCTTTTGATTCCTCATAATTCTGCTGTTTTCTGTATTTATTAAAATAAAAACTAATTTCACACATTTCAGCGTATAAAATTATTCTAATTCATACGGTTGAAATAAAAAGAGTATGTAAATAGATAAGTAATTTTACATTATATATTACTAATTAGAATAATAATTCTTACTTAAAAATACGCTTTTTAAGAAATTTCAATTATAAGTGTATAAGTAACACTTATTGCGAATATCATGGACATTTAAAGATTATATTTATACAATTAATACTATATATTTACTATACTATTATTTATATTTATACATAGTCAATTATAAAGTAAATATTTCCATTTGGCATACCACATATTTTTCTTCTGTATGAATGAATGCCCATCTTATTTGCAAGGACTCAGACGTTAATGTTCCAGGCTATAATGAGAACAAATGCTCTTTACAGTACTCTATTAATTGCTTTTATGACATTCCTCGGAAAACAACATTTAATATTCATTTTTTCATTAATATACAGCCATGAACTGGAATCATTATCTGTGAAGAAAGTAATTGAATGAAAATAACTCCAATCTAGTTTATAGATATTCTAGTAGATAGTTTTGAGTTATATTGTATATAACTCAAACTAAACAAGAAACTCGTGGTCCAACTAACGTTGATATTCGGGCGCCAGACTGGTTCTTCTAAGTAAATTCGTTTTCTTTATTGAGAGCCTCGTAGCTAAATGCTTTTAAAAATCTACCATGAAGCAAAAGATATCGGGTTCGAATGCCGGTCGCGACAATTATAATTTAATTTATAATTTATTCGGTCTCTGAAATGGCTTGACAGTGGCCGGGCGAGTATATTATTAGTGTCGCACCCATGGGAGATCAATATAGAATCATATACTAACGCACTAATTAAGCCGACCATATATACCAAGAATTCACAGAATACTCGGCGTGAAATAGTAGTTGTAGTTGAAACGGTACTTCTACTGTGTTTGGCTGAGTGAGTAATGATATCCGAAGCCCTTAAAAATTCTACTTAAGCGACGTAAAAAGCCGGCAAGACAACCAATGTGCGCGTGGCATGATTTTCAATGGGCGGCGGTGTTCTCTTCCACATGGAAGATATACCTGCTCCGTTGTCCGATTACCATAAAAAAGAATGTTTAATAAGTCCCATCTCAGTTTACCTATTCCACATTTTTCCAATAATTATAGCTATGAAATCAAGAATCAAATGATAAAGATTCCAAAGTTTCAAGACACGAATGCGTGAATAAATGAAATCATTTTATTGCTTATCCAAACTAAAAAGCTCAGACCTCAGCAGTCCTCACGTATCGCAGGCCGATGGGTACAATTCAAGGGTATAAAGGAAAATAGAGATAGCTTTCTCTTAGTAGCCCCAAGGGCGCAGCACAGAACGTCTGACTACTTAGGAAAATGCGTTGTCATACAGATCTTTTTTGACGGTTTTGTACCTATTTAAATTTTGAATTTAACTCTGAATGCTTCTTTATTACTTACATTAATGATATTAAGTCAATATTTTCTGCGCCTCGCTCAATGCATGTTATTTTTATTTCATTCCCGCCCTTGCTCCCAGAATAAGTAATTATTAAATTGTTTTTTTAAATTTATTAGTTATACATAACTAGATGCTTCATGATTCGATTGAAGGACATTACTCGTTAATTTATTATTAATTTACGAGTAGAATGTATAAGTGAATATAATCATTCAATTTCGACAATACGCTATTGCTATCGTCACTTTTTTAAAATCACTAAATATAGGGTCGGGGTAAATATAGGTAAATATAGCAGTGGACATCTTACGGTTGAAATGATGATGATGATGATGAAATATAGGGTGCCACAATTTGAATTTGCGACCCCTTCAGTAGTAAAGTGTTGGCCATCTTAAATATTTTTGACGCAACTTGTTGAGCTTCGGTAATTGAAAATTGTACTTAGAAACATATAAAGATAAAGCAGACCAATTTTCATTCACTTTCTAATACCTTCTACAGACCTTAAAGTTTAATTCATATTTATCAAAGCTCAGAAAAGTTTTCTTTATCGTTGAAAGCATTTTCCAAAGGTGGACATAAAGTCGCCTTAGAGGTAAGATAAGTACGGTAGCAGAAACTTATAAGTATGCTCCCCGATATTTACACGAATTCCACAATCTTCTCAGATGTCTTCACGCGCTATATTTTATTCCGGTTACAATTCTGTCCGTTTGTTTAGAGTTTCATTGTTTAGGATTGTTTGTCTTGTCTATAGTTTTCTTCGTTGTTTCCACATCTACCTAGCAACGTTATTTTATGGTATAGCGCGTAACAGAGCAGGCGGGTCTCGTCACGATAAGAGTCACCACGCCACTTTTGACGCCGCTAAAGTGGTATAATTTCAAGAGCCTCCGATATACTCACTCATATAGTGAACACAATACAAGTTTAGTTTCACGCTGGTATTTTGTTTGCCCGTGGCCAAGCCGGACCAATAAATGCTTCGTATTTTCATTTTTATTTACTTATAAGTGGCATTCGATGGTAAAATTATCTCTAATCTATATATAACGTTTTTTCGTGGACATAATAAATTTATTAGTTACTTACTAAATAATAAATTATCTTAAGTTTCCGCCAAACACATTTCAAAGTTAACCTTAAAAAATTCACTGAGCGCTAGGTATTGGTACAGCCATTTATGGAACTAACGTTTTTTTCCAGTACCTTGATTGTTGTGAGATAATTTTATGTTAACTGTATATGATTTTAAACTTTAAACCATAAACTATAGGTGTAAATTGGTTTGCACGATTTCAATTTTCTGATATTATTTTTCCGATGTTTGAACGCAGTTGTATGCAGTGTGGGTTCTTCCATGACAGTGTATACATATATTTCGGTAAAATAATGGTAATTTTTTTATTGAAAAAATGTCGCCAATATTAAAACAAGTAAGTACTTTTCAAATAAATAATTATTGTAGCCATCGTCTCCGTACTAAAATAATTCTAACTTTATTCATTAACATTCGGGTTTTTTTATTAGAACGATTTAATTATGTTTCTTAATAAAACATGCTATGTTAAATACTTAATGAATTATAATGTTACTACAACTAGAATATTTAAAAACCAGAATTTTTATATTTATTATTATTTTTATTATCTATTCATTGATGCTGAATAAGAAATTAAAATTAATTTTATTCGAAAGTCACTTTTATTATTATTTCCTAATTTGTTTCGGACAATGTTTTTATTTATGAAACTGTTACCGTTGGCTAAATATGGATAAAATAAAAACGCCTGCATAGCACTTCTGAACTGACATAGAAACTAAGGAATTCTTAATCAAATTATTACCTGCGGTGAAGATCATATATCAATAATTGTAAGCGTTTCTTTCATTGAGTGAACCCTGGTACAGAACCTAAATCGTGCGGTAATGTTTTTACTTCCCATAGAAGGAAAATGATAGGGTGTCGGACTTGAACACATCAGCTTCATAACATATGACTGAAATGACTTGGCAGATAAATACAATGAATTATCTCTGTGATATAAAGTAATACTATTATTATAAAAATAAGTTAATTTTATTATTATAATTAGTTAATTACTGAAAATTCCAAAATAAATACACTAGTTTATATTATAATAAAAAAAATTTTTTATTATAACTGTATTATGTAAATTTCTTGCGATATAAAACAATATTCTGTGTCATTGATTCAAATTGTTATGTCTATTTTTTTATAATTCGTTGAAGAATCAGATGTGTCAATACGCATACTCAAAACATCCTTTCCTACTAAGAACCACCAAGGTAATCGACATACTTACCGTCTTTACCGATAATACTTATTTGTACGATTGTATTTTTGAGGTTTCAATTATCGTAATTTAGCCTGACTAAATTCCAACATTATATGGTTTTTTTATGGTACATCAGAGAACGGAACAGATGGGTCTCTTATAAGGTAAGAAAAAACCACCGTCGATGGACAACCGCGCTACAGTCCACGCATTGATTATGTTGCCGACTTTTTACTTAAGCGGCACTTTAATAAGGGCCTTCGATATACTCACTCACTCAGCGAAACACAATAGAAATACCGTTTCAACTACAACTACTATTTCTCGCTGAATCTTCTGTGAACCCGTGGTTTCTCTTCGGACGAGCCGTCCCAATTTGTATGTCCGTATATTGCATGGCTGTCCCCCGGTTGTGACAGTTTGAGTCAAGCCTTTGCAGAGACCAAATAAATTATAATCTATAATTATCCGGACCGGGATTCGAACCCGATACCTTTCACTTCCTTGTAGACCTATTAAACCAGTTAGCTACGAGGATCTCGATGATTTACTAGGTTAACTTAACTATGATTGTTTTTATTTCAGTTGTTTGTTGCTGCTTCCCCACAATTAGCAGCTATTTCAGCAGGTGGCCTCATTGGTTATCCCAGCGTGATCCTGCAGCAATTCAAAAGTAACTCTAGCTCTATACATGTTGATGTTCATACTGCATCATGGATTGGTAATTTTTTGTTTATTTAAGTCAAAAATCTACTTCTAACATTTGGTATATTTTTATTTACCAACCTTAAAATCATAACATTATATATTTCAAAGAGGGGTTTCAGTAGTTTTTGTATTTCGTTATAGATACGTTATTTAGGAATAATTTTGTATGATCGGAGCGTATTATAGCCTTAGTTGGTTAAATAAATACAGAAAAATGTTTTATTTTACGTGTTTTTATATTTTATCGTAGCTTTTTTTTAATAACAAAAATCTACATTATAAATTCGTACGCGAAGAATTGTAGGTATTCGAAAAAGGCGTGAAATCACACAACCATTGTGTGGGAGGGGGCTTAAAGTTTTCGACGTGTTAAATTTCCAGAAGCACGCACTTATTGGGATATTTACGGAATATGTATATGTTCCTCCACAGGATCTTGTATCTTATTATAACTTATTTTGACATAATTATTTCAAGTTTTTTTTTTTATTTCAGCTTCAGTACACGGTATAGCTGGGATTCCAAGTCTGTTTATACCATACATTATGCAACGAAATGGAAGAAAATTTGGCTTTCACATCTGCTGTTTACTAGTTGTCCTCGGCTGGACCGTCATCTACTTCGCTAGAAATGCTGCGACTATCATCATCGGAGAATCGTTCCAAGGTCTTGGCGCTAAAAGTCTCCTGGTTGTTAGTTATATGACTATCAGTGAAATGGTCCATCCTAAATACAGAAACATTCTCATGCTGTCCTACAGCATTAACCAAACGGTTGGTGTAACCCTTGTACACGTTATGGGAAAGTTTTTTCATTGGAAAAATATTTGTATTATAATGGCTATGCCTATTACAATTGGGTTCCTATTGAGTTGTTCGTGGCCTGAGTCACCAGCATGGTTAGCCTTGAAAGGCAGATTTGAAGATTGTAGAAAATCATTTATCTGGTTGCGAGGAACTGAAGAAGATGCTGTGGCAGAAATGAATGCGTTATTACAGTCTCAAACAGTTGACTTAAATCTGAAACCAAAGAAAACGAATAAAATGGAAATGATTAAAAAAAATTGGGCAAATATAACAAGTAGGGATTTCTACTTACCAAGTTTTCATATGATAGTATTGTTGTCGGTTTATTATTGGAGTGGGAATTTGGTTTTTTTGGTATACGCAATGAATATGGTTGAGAATGTGACTAAAAATGAGGAATCTGCTTTTATAGGCATGATTATCATGGACTGTGTAACTCTGTTAGGAAATGCTGTGGCATACATATTCTTTAAGTATTACAACAACAAACCTGTCCTTTTATTGAGTGGTATTGGTAGTGCTGCGTTTTTGCTTGCATCTTCAATTGTAGCTTACTTACAATCTATCGAAATAGTGCCAAATAATTCCTTACTATGTTTGTACTGCTTAATCGGTTTTATGATAGCTTCCAGTTTAGGTATTTACACAACACCTTATGTTATGTCAGCAGAAATTATGCCAATTCGCCACAGAGGTATCGGTGGTTCACTAATGGTTATAATTATATGTTCCTCCTACTCACTTACTCTAAAACTAGCTCCCTACTTGGTTTTATACTTAAAGTTACATGGAACATTTTTATTATATACGATAACGCTAAGTATTTGTTTGTTTTGGGTTTGGAAGTTTGTACCCGAGACGAAGAATAAGACTTTGCAATGTATAGAAGAAAACTACACTGATTCTTCGAAACCAGTGATAGAATCTGAGCCACAGAATCAAACTAATCTTAATATACGAGTGGTATTGATAGAGAAGCCCTCAGAATCAAATGATATCGTTCATACTGTAATGCCAAACGAAGTTATACAAAATCTGTTGGAACATAAGGAATGTATTGCTTAGTATTATAATTGTATTGTCTTGATATTATATGTAACTGTGATATAAAATCTGTAATACTTTTATAATTAAATGCTTGAAAAAAATATATTCATATTCTTTATAGGCATAGGTAATCAATTTGAATGAATATGGAGAAAAACAACAAATATGTCGTAGAGACAGAGTTGCTGGCACTCACTTATATTTTGTGTTTAAAAATAGATTGGCAACGGTGAAATAAAAGGCAAAAATGGACGGCAACGCACCCGCGTCCATGAATACTAGGGATTTCCATGATCGGAGAACCGATTACTAAGTTGAGCCTCCGGCTCAATTGCCCCCTTAGATAAAAAAAAACATATTTTTCATGTAGTACAAAGAAGACAGAATGTGTTACTCTGAAAAGGATATTCTACGAGAAATAAAAGAGAAAAGTAAGGATTTTAAGTATGGCAATCCAGCTAGATATCGGAGGCATCTTATGTCGTACCTTTGATTAGTAAATTAATTATACTAATAATTCTTCTCTTCTTAAGTATCTCTTTTATAATCATATATTTTATCTACTTCTTCAATGTTTTATATATAGATACCAAATTATTTAGTAAATTATGTTATGTTTTTGTTAGGTGTGTTTGTGATGCTAAAATAAAATATCTAACCAATTAGTTAATATTCAATATAATACAACGCTTTTTTTTTTTCGTTTGACAGTTCTCAAAACTTCTTTAACATAATACTATATTATATAGCAATATTTCTTTGAAAAATTAAATTTCGTTGCATGTTTGTTTTAATAAAGAAATCACAAAGACAATTTGTCTTTCTTAAAACTTCACTAAGATTTTTCAAATAAAGTCCACGTTTCCAGTGCTTAAAAGAGGCTTTACTCTTTTTGTCAACTCTTCATCTTGCAATTAAAGCAAATCCTGAATGTCACTTGATTCTTTTGTTCAAACCCGAACAACATGTACCGATAAGATCTGAGAATAAAAAAAAATCATCTGTGCCTATAGACATTGAGTCGCAATATTTTAATCTGCAAATAATATAAATGAAGGCCGAATAAGGGACCTTTACTGTGTACAATTTATATTAAACTGTATTTATGAAGAACTACAATTTTTATGTCTAAAAAAAATCGGTCAAACAATAATCGGTAATTAATACTTTTAAATAAATATCAAGAATTTAATTTTCTTTCTTAATTAATTCATTATTATCTTTTTTTATTCATTTAATAAATTGAATCAATAGATTTTCACCCGCGGAAAAGCCATGATGAAGCATATGCGGACGCAATAATTGGGCCAGCTCGTCTGTAGTGATACCACGGGCTCACAGAATATGCATCGTGATACGGTACTTGTAATGAATTTCGCTCAGTGAGTGAGCATATCAGAGGCTCCTAAAAATGCCGTTTAAGTGGCGTAAAAAGCCAGCAACACAACCAATTCTTGGACTATGGCGGAGTTGTTCGTGGGCGCGTTATTCATTGTTCGCATATAATAAAAAATTGTAATGCGACTGAGGGGCATGTATATATTCTACACTCGTACAAAAAAATCTTAATTGTAATAGCATACATTAATAAGAAGTGAAGATAAAATAAGCAACAAAAAGGTTCTTCTTTTAACCAAGATAAAAATAAAACTCAGTTAACTGGTGTATATTTTTCAAGCAATATCAGTTTAATTACTGTCGAGTCAATATTTGTACTGCTCTTCGGTTCGGAGACAATTATTGTCTACGATCACAGTCTCAAATAAATATCACTGATTAATTTTAAACTTAATTGCCTTTTCTCGTATAACAGTCGTATATTCCACTTTATAATATACTTTACATATACATGTGATATATATATTACATGTGCATTTTTATTACTTTCATAGGAAATCTATTTAGATAGTTCCGTAATTTGATTTGCGGGATATTATTTTAAATTAATATGATTATATGTATAGATACATAAGATTTAAATTAGTGTCTTAATCTTAGTCTAAAAATACTTTTAACGCTGCGTTAAATGCTCTTTTCATATGAATAAACTGTAAAAAGTTTAGTATATTTAATAGAAAGTTACAAATATTAATGAAGAGCCATGCAGAAGCCATCCAAAGTGATACCACAGGCTCACAGAACACTAAGAGTGAAATGGTAGTTGTACTTGAGATGGTGATGTGATATCGGATGATGGTGATATCGGAAAACCCTTAAAAATGCCGCTTAGGTGGCGTAAAAGTAAGGAAGTAAAAGTTCTTTTAGCATACAGGAGACCATCTGTTATATGTTATAAAAAAAGGAAAAGACAACGTGCGATGGTGACCATCAAATCTAAGTCA
>DWCF01007171.1:0-11110 GCA_018230265.1 Delias oraia | reverse complement strand
ATTTCATTTTAAGTACCCATTGAAAACAAACATTTTTTCTATTCTATAGTGGATAACGGAGCAAGTGGGTCTCTTATATGGTAAGAGAACACCGCCACCCATGAACAACCGCGCCACACTCCGCGCATTGGTTGAGTTGCCTGCGACACCATGGCTCACCCACGGGTGCGACAGTATTGAGACACTTGCCTGGCCACTGTCAAGCCTTTCCAGAGACCGAATAAATTATAAATTAAATTATAATTTCTAATTGTCCGGATCGGGATTTGAAAACGATACCTCTCGCTTTATGGTATACTTTTAAAGCAATTCAGCTACGAGGCTCTCAACATTAGGTATAAATACTGTATTTTCGAAAACTTTCAGTTCAAATATAGAACACGGCATTCCACAAAAGGTACGCGCCGACTTCCGTTTGTGAACAGGACTTTGTTTCGTCTGTTTCTTTTAGTTTTCCCGATCTTGAATGGAGCTAATGGCGGCGGCGCGGCAATGCGCACACGCCTAACGGTCGGGCTCATTCATCAGAACTGTCAGCGACATCTATTGACAGTTGACTTCTGTGTCACGCCTGCGCGTCATTTCGTTTTGATATCCGTTATTCCGCTAATTACCAAGACGTAGCCAATAAAATTTTATACCATCCATCTTCAGAGTTTAGTAGTGTTACTTATTTACGAATATATATTGAGTTCAGATACTCTGGAATCGTTATCATTAGGTACCTATTATTAAACAAGGTTCAATATCTATGAATTACTTCTGAGATTGTATTATATATATTGGCGGAGGCCTATGTCCAGCAGTGGACTTGAATGGGCTGATGATGATGATGATGATGATTATATATATTATCTTAAAATTCTTTATCAGTTTGGTTAAAATGCATTATTATAACAATAGTTTGATGAAAATACTCAGTGAACATGATTAATTTTAAAATGTGGCAAACATATAGTGACGGTGCTTAGCTGTTTTTTATGGTATAGTGGACAACGGAGCAAGTGGGTCTCCTATATGGTAAGAGAATACCACCGCCCATGGACAACCGCGCCATAGTCCGTGCATTCTATATCTTTTGGATTTGGCCTTCGATTTCCTCACTCACTCAGCGAAACACAGTAGAGGTACCGTTTCAAGTAGCTGCAACAACTACTTCACTTCAGACAGACAGACAGACCACTTCAGACGAGCCGGCCCAATTAGAGCGTAAGCATATGCTTTAGCATGATTCTCTAACAAAAATATAAAAATGTTGTCTTCATTCTATATAAAAAATAGAAAAAGTTGAATATAGGTAAGTATTTAGTTAAGTTGCGACTATTCCTCAAAAGATGGCGCTGTAGTACTTATCATCGAATGAAATACAAACATAATAACAAAAAATTATCATAATGTTGTAAAATAAATCATGTATATATACATGATTTTTGTTATATTATATATATTCGAATTGAAATATCAATCACCATGGCATTCCTACTTTTATTTGTCAAGAATGTAATGCAAGCTAAAACAACACATCCGTTGAAGTCCAATCGGACGTTGTGACGAAAGATTTGAACGTCTTACGTATTAAGTGAAGTTTGAATCGAGAATGTTGTCTCTATATATAAAACAAAGAAAGGTTGGACAGATTTTCTTAAAATTTGGTATTGAGGTAGGTGACATCGGGTTTAATATATTGTCCGCATATTACACCATTATAATAGTAATAGGGGTTTTGGTATACATATCAGTTTTACAAGTTCGAACGCTCCAAGGACTTCTGATTCTTCATAATTTGACATTGGCTTTACAGACAAGATGTTTGTCGTTATTAGTACCTAAATTATTAAATAAATTATAACTAATATTTTTTTATAGTACAGCGGACAACGGAGCAGGTGGGTCTCCTATATGGTAAGAGAACACCGCCGCCTGTAGACAACGGCGCCACAGTACACGCATTGGTTGTATTGCCGACTTTTTACGCTGAATAAATTATAAATTAAATTTTAACTGTCTGGATCAGGATTAGAACCTGATACCTCTTGCTTCTTGGTAGACTTATTACAACACTTAGCTTCGAGGCTCAAAAATTACGCGTATTCTCAAAGCCGTCTTGTTTCTTAATTGGTATAACGAGGTAAAATATTAATTGCTAACTAAAAGAAAAACCTTCTAAAAAGAAATCGGAAAGTCAATTTTTAGAGACTATTTCGCGCGGATTGTAACTCAACGTAACAAACAAAGATATAGACATTAATGTAATATTTATTTATGTATACAATGTAAACTCTATATAACGACACTGAAGGGACTGTGCATTTTATAGCGTTGTAAAGAGTTGTCGTTAAATGGAGACAAGAAAAGGTGGATGGAAGACAAGCTAAACTAACTAAAGCCAATTGATTTCGACGTTTTAGGGAGTTTGTTGTTAAATCGAGGGACGTTACATGGAGTTTACAATGTAGTTCAGTTTTAACCTTTTCACTATTATTATATATCTGTTTTTGACAGCGCGCATGCAGAGGTATCTAAACCAATTTCACCTTCAAAAAGAGAGCGTACCTATCCTTAAATGGCCGACAACTAAACCGCGGTAAGACTTACTAGCCGTGGTCATGTAAGAGCTGTGGGGAGCCTGCTTACCACCGTTTTTATAAAAAAATCGTTAAGGATTAGTTGAGGCAAATTTGAAGACAAATAAAAAGGGACTTGAAGAAAACTTGTGAAAATGAAACACAAAAGGATCTCTATTTCGGAACACGTCTAACAAAGAGTTTAGTAAGAAAAGTTTTTATTGTAGCAAATAATAGGATTCATATCGTCGGGTGACGGGTGGTTTGGGAGTTGGTCGCGGGTTTGTAACAAATGACGGATACCATCAAATACTTTCAAATACTTCTGATAGTGAAGAAGACAATGTATATTGTAAATACATGTATAATATATATGTATTCTTATATAGTAATAATCGTTTAACAAATTTAAGGTAATTTTAACTTCTTAGTGAGCAATAAATAATACAATATTAATATATAAAAAAATCTATTCACCTATGTAGTTTTTAGTCTGTAGATATGTATAATTTTTTTTCAAATAAATGTATAGTTATTGTTAGTCTCTTTAGATGAAGTATTATAAAATTATACACACAAAAATAATAATTAAAAAAAATAATAATTAAATTAATAATTATACACATTATCTCTGGTAATTGTTAACTGTAGTGAATATTGTCCAATTTGTCAAAAACTTAAATTTTTCAATGCGTTCCCATTAATTTATTGAAATTATAACTTTACAATTAATTTAATTGTAAGTACCTATTATAGTCTATGCTCAAGATATCTGATAAGGTATATCAAGGCTTACAATTTTTTTTTATTTTAGCTCACATCTTAGCAGGCGGGGTCTCCTATATGTTAAGAGAACATCGCCGCGCTTGGATTACCGCACCACAGTGGCTACGCTGTGGCGCGATGTTTGTCTGGTTGTGTTGACGGATTTTTACGCTGCTTAAGCGGCATAATTTCAAGAACATCCGATATCCTCACTCAGCGAACACAGTACTGTTTCACACTGAGTAATTTTTGGACCCGTGGTATCACTTCGTGCTAACCGGTCCCATTAATCATTACTATGAAACATCTTGAAGAAATTATAAAACACATTTGACCACAAGGCTGAAACGCCAACCGCATCACTAAATAACGGAGTGGAAACTGTAAGGATAACGCTTAAGTGGTCATCAAAGTAAATTTAGACCGCAATAACTTAGCCTATTAACAAACTTATGGGTCTAGCTTCATTAAGGGGACAATGCACACTCGATGTCCGAACTCAGCCCGTTAGATGCAAGTGTCGCCAACATTGAGTCCAGTACGAACTTTCCACTAGAATATTCCTTCCACGCCCGCCTTTGTTTATGGGCTCGCGGTCACATGTTTTGTGGTTAGGAGAAGTTGTGCTACGCGCTCTTGACAGCGGGATACTGCTTTAAGCCAACATCGAATATACTGATTTTAGATTGAATTAAATGCTTTAAAATAGGTAAGCAAACGAGCAAGACGCTCATAATTCATGCTGGGCCGCGGATTAGCTGCCGACCTTTTAGAGATAGGTACGCTCTGTTTTTGTAGGTCCCAAGTTCAAGTTGTATTTGTTTGAAAATATCTCTCCAGGCAAGTGGTTTCACACAATGGTGGTGCGTAGCACAAGATGCCTAAAAAAGGTTTATTTTTTAAATAAAAATGGTGGCAAATGAACAGTAGGCTTACTTAAGATAAGCGGTTGCAGGGGCGAAGAAATCATCTATCAAACATTTCTTTGCCCTTGAAACTTTTATCAATATACTTCTATAACAATGATATTTCAGATTGGTTTTGCCCGAACTATCTACTTAGGTACCGACCCAATGCAGAATAAATTTGTAATAATCTTAAAAATAATTATATTAGCTCGAGTTTAATGTTTAAACAGAAGAGAATAATTAATTAATCAATTTCCCTTTTGGGAGGGCCATGCTGAAGCATATGCTGACGTACAAATTGGGCCGGCTCGTCCAATGTGATACCACGGGCTAACAGAATACTCATCATTAAGCGGTACTTGTACTGTGTTTCACAGAGCGAGTGAAGATATCGAAGGCCCTTAAAAATGGCGATGACGTGGCGTAAAAATCCGGCAACACCACCAATGCGCGGATTTTTGCGCGTTTGTCCATAGGCAGGGGTATTCTCTTACCATATAAGACACCCACTTGCTCCATTGTCCCCTATACTATAAAAAACATTAAAAATAAATTAATAAGCACATATACAATGGGTTAAAATAATAATCATCTACAGCACAAATGAATTAACCAAATATATTCAAGTATAAGTTACTCTGTGAGGCGTCAAAATATGTTGACACACTAAACTATGTATACCCCAACAGAGAGTTCAGTGAGTTAGGAAACGCTAAGTTTCACGTAAAATGTTTAGGCAAATATTTGTTATACAAAGAGCGGGGAGGGCAGCAGTTGTCCATAACACTGGCGTCCTGAGGGAACTATTTGCAAGTCATTCGCATCGATATCAGCGCGTCCCGTTGGATCACAGCTTTTTGTTTCGCCGCTTTTGTGCAACATAGCTTCTAGCTTTCCTAATTTAAGTAAAAATCATCTCTTAAATGGTTAAAATTATTACACGACGTAGGTGCTATACAATGGAAGAGTTTTTGAACGATGGAAGAGCCATGTTGAAGCATATGCTGACGCACTTATTAGGCCGGTTCATTCGAAATGATACCATGTGCTCACAGAACACACAGCGTGAAATGGTACTTGTACTTGAAACAGTGGTTCTACTGTGTTTCATTGAATTTCTAAAGATATAAGAGGCCTGTGGCGCGGTTATTCATGGGCGGCAGTTTTCTCTTATCATATAGGGGACCCACCTTCTCCGTTGTCCGCTATAACATAAAAAAGTTCTTCGATATTTCCATGCTTCAGGCTATTTTAGTTTCTTATATATACCTTGTAATTTGTATATACATTCTTCATACCACAATAATGCATATTTTGTTCAAAAATACATTAAAACTAATATCTAAAAATTGAAACAATAATTACTAAATTGCATGCAAAATAACTGTTTAAAGTTTCATTCTCTAATGTAAAATCAGACTTGTGAGTAAAACCATAAATTATTTTGATATACTATATCTATTCTCTATGATCAAAATTAATACATTACTAATAAATGCTTTTATTACATATAGCGATTTGTAGGTAAATGTATCTTACATTGAATACAAACATTGCGAAATAGAAGCGAAGCTGCAATATTGAATTGTTTGCTACGAAATGGATTCGACGCGAATGCATGAAAGTTCCCAGTATGGCGGTTCGACGTTCGCTCGATGATTGCAATTTGCGTTCCCCGAGTCGCGCTGACACGGTGACGAAGCTTGTTTGCTACGTACGGTAAGGAAAAACACATCCATACACAACAATTTTCTATTTAACCTCCTTTTTGGAATATACTCTGTGGTTGTATGCTAACATAAACAATAATATAATATAATCTATAATATGACTAAATAAAACATGCATAATATTCACCTAAATTTCCACAATAATTCTAATGATTTAAAATAAGATAAAAGCTTTGAAGTAGAATTTAAGTTTAAAGTATAATTAAAATAAATACATTTTCAAATATATACCCAATAATGTAAATAGTTTGTTAAAATTATCAACGGTTTCAATCAAACACGAGTTAATAAAAGCTTCAATTTCTATTGAGATTTGAGAGTTTTAAAAAGAAGTATTGCTGTATCTTTATGTAGTGTTTAAATAACATTTATTTACCAACCGTACAACAATAAATTTTAAAGGTATGACACGCAAAAACTTCCCCACACTATGAGTCTGATTTTTGTACTTATCTGTTACATTGATATCCGATGTATCATTTCAAATCATCTCTGTATATAATTTGTCATTATATTAAACAAATATTTCTAAAATGTTAATAATACAGTTGTAAAATTATAAACCCTTAAATAGTCTACGATACAGGATTTCATTTAAAAAGCCAACCAACGAGGAAATCTGCGGAATAGAGCGTAATTTTTGAGAAATAACCATATTTTGTTTTTATTGCTTGTGTCTGCGAGTGCCAGCATTTAATTTTACGCAACGAACGACTTCGATTTTCCTGTAGTTTAAAAAAGTAACTTGTCCGTTAAGTAAAGCGAGATGGGAATACAATTAATTGCACGCTGAAGTGAGATGAGAAATGCAGAAGAGGGAACGAAAAATAAAATGAGGGACGAAAGTTAAGCGTCCGTGACTTTCGAGAGATTTTTTGGCGTTTTATTTTTTTCAACTTTACTTGGCGCTCGTTGCGAGTCTAGAGACTATTAACGATTTCATTCCTCCGTTCTTTTATTTCTTTTACTACTTAATTCTTAATATTTGTGTACTAGTAGGATTGATATGTTTTTATGGGACATCTAGCTGACCCTAGCAAATATTTTGCCATATAAATTATTTAAATACAAGTATCGCAATTTAAAAAGGTTCAGTGTTTTAGGTATTTTGAAATGCTGAAACATAATTACGCTATATCATAAAAATTAATTTTTTTATGATATAGCGGACAACGGAGCAGGTGATAAGAAATACCACCGGCCTTGGACAACCGCGACACAATCCGCGCATTGGTTGTGTAGCTGGCTTTTTACGCCGCTTAAGCAGCATTTTTCGGACGAGCCGGCACAATCAGTGCGTCCGCATGTGCTTCAGCATAACCCTCCCATGAGTGTGACAGTATTAAGAAACTCACCCGGCCACTGTTAAGCCTTTGCAGAGACCGAACAAATTATAATTTTTAACTGCCCGGAACGGGATTCGAACCTGATACCTCTCTTGTCATCGTAGACTTACTAAACCATTTAATACGCGGTTCTTAAAACTATAGCTTTTCTCACAAGACTCATTTTCATTAGCAGTAATACGGCTTTAATTTGTTTATGCTGTATTTTTTACACATTAAAATCTAAACTGCAGCTAACGAATTCCAAGCGACTACATTTTTATATAGCTTTTAAGGGTTTAAGGGTTCACGCGAAAAACAATAAGCATAACAAATGGAATATTAGAACTAGTAATAGGTTTAGAGCAATGAAAATAAACATCCGATGCATGTAATTATGTTCGAAGGTAAATAGTGAGAAGGCGTTCGATCATCCATCACTGATAGAGTGAGCTTTGTGCCCACCGACCGATTACTGGCATGAAAATTAAATTCACGAAATCTAATTAACAACAAATTGTTTTATTTATTATGATGTGAGGTCATTTGTTCCTGTCGCTGCGGCGCCCGGGGCGGGGATCATACGGCCCGGCTTTTTCTCTATAGACTGTGTACCACACGTCTTAGCTTCAACTGTTAAAACTTTATTCCACCATTGATACAGTCAATTGTCATCTGTCGACGGCAATGACAGTTGAATGTAATTGTAACAAATGAGTTAAATTTCGAAAAGTTCAAGCTATGAACAGTGTCTTTGTTTTAAAAAGCAATGCTTTGCTACATTAAAATATAACTTAATACCTGATTTTATTTATAAATGGTACAAATTATTATTACTTTATAATAAAACAAGAGAATGTTGCTTTTATTTGTTACATATATTTTATTTTGTTTTATTTTTAGAAACATACCTGTAAATGTTCATATTTTACCGTAAATAAATGAAAAAGCTACTAAATAGGTCAAAACAATGATGACTTGAGGTGATCGTATAACGTATCAAGCAAAGGAAGACCTCTAGCAATGGTGCCCTCATTTGTTATCTTCGCAAAATGCTGGAATTACGACTCGCCGACAGCCGACACAAAGACTGACGTTTTATTGTCGAGATTGCCTACAAATGGATCGCATATATTCCTTCGACCCCTGCGTCATAATCTTATATTTCTTTCCAACTGGAAGATTTAATGCTATCGGTTTTCAGAGCAAATATTAGCCTTGTAAATTTTGAACCCAACACTACATTGACAGCTATTCGATACTAAATGTTTTATTATCAAATTTAAAAAAAGGTTTTATAGTATTATACTTGAAAGTCTCTATAAATACTTTTCACTACTAAAATCTAAGCGATATATTATATTGTATCAAGAACAGTTTTGAAAACAGTTATAATTTTATAATAATACCATTGTTTTCAGTTACATAGTAGACAATTGCTTGATTTTTAAATGGAATGGAAATGGTAGAGTAGAGACTAAGCACTTTTTTTTAAATAAGCATGTTTGGAATTATTCAGTGTGTACACAAAATAATTGACTACTCATTTATAATTACTTTAATTAATTGAAATAATAGAAGATATTCAAAAATTATCATTTAAACTAGTGTACTTAATTTATATATATACGTTAAACAACGTTTTTGCAATGAAAAATCTACTATTTCTATTGTAGGCAAATTATTTATTTAACTATGAGATATTTTTTTATTGAGCAGGTATATGGTAAGAGAACACCGCCGCCCATGGACAACCGT
Source organism: Delias oraia (assembly GCA_018230265.1). Classification (NCBI taxonomy): domain Eukaryota; kingdom Metazoa; phylum Arthropoda; class Insecta; order Lepidoptera; family Pieridae; genus Delias; species Delias oraia. The sequence continues at coordinate 2,060 of DWCF01007171.1, read as the reverse complement.
GTCACACTCCGCGCATTGTTTGTGTTGCCACCTTTTAACGCCGCTTAAGTGGCACTTTTTAGGGCCTCCTATATCCTTACTCACTCTGCGAAACATAGTGTAAATACCGTTTCACGCTGAGTATTCTGTGTGCCCGTGGTATCATTTCGGACGAACTGGCCCAATTTGTACGTGAGCATAATATGCTTCAGCATGGCTCTCTTTATTAAGCTAGTAACTGAACAAGTGGATCTCCTATAACGTAAGGGTTTATCGCTACCCATGAACAATCACAATTGGTGCTTAGGTTGTGTTGCCGGCTTTGTACGCCTGGCTCGTCACTCGAAACGAAACACATAATACTATTTCATCTAATCTAAAAGAAACATACCTTATTACATTTTCTAAATATAAAATCTATATTTGCAATTTACCTAGATATATATGAAATACCAATCCTAAATACAAAGGGGTTTCATAACCTAATCCTTAATTCCTCGATTGCTTAATGAGGTGCGTGAAATTAAAGGAGATAAATAATTAATGTCTGAAGTCAGCAAGAACTCTAGTTCCCTACCAGTGACCTAATTCAGCGTGAAATTATTCTCGGATTGAAACAGTGGCTCGTGGTATTCGCGCCCTGCTCTGGACAGTTCATTTTTAATAATAAATGAGACGAAATCAAGACATGACGAATAAATGAATATGGAATATGATAAATGGAGGGATCCCTCGCGGTGATTTTTTCTTTGGCTCCGGCCGAACGGAAGACGCTGGCTTTTTCCTTTTGTAACAGGACAAGTTAAGCGTTTTTTGGTCGCTCCACGGCCCGTACTGCCGCCGTGATATTTATCATTTCATTATTGTATTTCCTCTTATATTCTTAGTAGGACGCTAGCGAGTAGCGACGCTTAGGGGGAGTGTACAATAGTTGTGCGGCAATTTTTTTTATTGAAAACAAACATTTTTAGATTAACCAAACTGCTATTTCACATAGAAATGATTATTTATTTACGCTTTACTTTTATTCTATAACGGACAATGGAGCAGGTGGGTGTCTCGTATGGTAAGAGAACACCACCGCCCATGAACAACCGCGTCACAGTCCGCGCAGTGGTTGTGTTGCCGGCTTTTTACGCTGCTTAAGCGCCACTTTTAAGGGCCTCCGATATTCTCACTCACTCTGCAAAACACAGTACAAATAACATTTCACGTCATTATAATTTTCTTTTTAGGTATTATTAGGTAATTTCTGATAAAGGTGGACCGTATATATGCATTTTGCCTTATATGCATTATGACACCAGAAGAATCGCCTAGGATAAGCGGTCCTCGAAACATGGACACCTCTAGCTCTTTCAGGGCCACGGGTGCGTCGTCGGCCTTTAAGGTATAGGTACGATATTTTAGTGAAGGTCACCAAATAGGATTGTTTTGGAAATTAAAACTATGTGTGTATGTTACTTACAATCAGTGGGGTTGTGTGATTCTTGTTCAGTTTTGTTTAAAAAATTGCTTTAATGTCGTTAGCCGATGGTATAAAGATACGTGACTTTATGACCTCCATCTGCGGATTAAATCCACGAGTGCACTAGTCACTGCCACGTGGTTCAATGATAAAGTGCCTGAGATTATGCAAATTCTTCAATTCATCCCCCCGTCCCTTTCCAACGTTAGCGCCCACATATCTATCGGTCTCGCTTATATTCAAATCTCACCCCACTGTTACTTCTGATGGATGATGCGTTACTCCAATAACAATTTAGATGTGTGTTGAAAAATTCTAAATCCAGTGTTTTATTGTGAGTTCGTTTATGTTTCACTCGATTTTCACTACACTACACTTCGTTACACTAAAGCAATGCACTAGTTTACCTTGTTTTTTATTGAGACGTAAAAATCTTTAATTATTACCGTTGTGGTGGTACACCTGCAGATTGGCTTTGTCACGGTATTAGTGATGGTAGGTTATCTACCAACCTGAATAATAGACAAATTGAATACCAGTATCGCCAACTTCTGTAGCTTTAACTATTTTTCTAAATAAATTTGAATTGTCTTTGGTTGCCTAGCAACTGATT
>DWCF01007170.1:0-11111 GCA_018230265.1 Delias oraia | reverse complement strand
TTTCCGGTACGCGGTCGCCACTCAAGAACCTTTCTTCCCCATCGGTTGTCGGTTCGTCGAGCGATGTGGCCAGCCCACTGCCACTACAACTTATTAATACTTACTTACTTCACTTATTAATAACTTACTAATTTATGTTTTTATGTTGAATAAAAATATATCATTTCATTCCGTCACTGCGTAAGATGTTTTCCCATACCTCTTAGCATTCGAAAAGGGTACAATTTAATATTTATCAGCGTACGATTGATAAAAACTAATTAAATTAACCGCCTGCGTATGAATAAAGATAAGTTATCATTAATTCATGTAAAATATCCGCCTGTGTCTCGCCAATTACTAGATCCAGATAAATAACATTTAACTCGGGTTTTTTTTTAACTTATTAGAAACGTATCGGAAATAAGAACTTTAATGGCTACCAAGGTTTAATTAGAGGAGCTTTATTTATGTTTTAAACATTATTTTACTTTGTTTTGTCACTGTCTAGCTAAAGTGTATTTGTTGTTGTTAAAACGAGACAGATTACAATCTGATGGTAATTAAGTCTGATGGTATAACAGATTCTTAAGATTAAAAATCTTGAAAAGAAATTGCTAACTCTGTTCCGCCATAATTATTATCAAACATTATCTTTGTAGTATACTTAATCTTAAAACCGAATTTCAAATAAATTGATTAACAATTCAATGTGTATTCTATGGAAAAATTAATACATTTTCAATTGAAAATGATTTAAAACAAGATTTTACTTATAAAAATCTTATAAATTCGCTTTTTCGTGAAAGTAAACTGTATATTTCAGCTAATATTTATATTTTCAATAAGACATTAATTAAAATGGCTTTACCTCTATAATCAATAAATAACTCTAATTTTATGACTATGTTATTTTGCTATCTTGTTATTTTATTATGGCTATATTACTTTATTACTAATATTAATATGCTATGACCAAATCAATTTAATTTCAATAAAACAATGGCTAAACACGGTTTTACTTATAAATTCCACAAATGACGATGTTCTACGTCTTTGAATATAAAGACCTTATAAAGGTCGCAGGAAGACGCTGGATGCAGGTCGCCTCCGGGAGGTATGCATGCTCAAAAGGGGAGGCCCAGGTCCAGGCAGTGGACCTACGGCTGAAATGATGATATAATTCTACAATGATCGTCTATCAGGTATAGAATCGGTGGCAAACGAGCAAGAGGATCACCAGGGCAAGCTGTCCTCCGCCCATGGACACCCCTAGCCCTTGAAATGCCGCGGGCACGTTGCCGGCCTTTTAAAAATACTTTACTAATAAAAATATAAAATCAATCCATATCATATCCATATAAAATATAACTTATATTAAATCCATCAATCCATTTAAATATCTAAATATATAGAATGACTAAATCAATATATTTTCAATAAAACGATTGAAAGAAGGTCTTACTGAAAGTATCCTATGAATCGTCATTCATTCATATTTTGCGCGCTCGGATCTACCGGATACTTTGGTTATATATAACGGCTACTAAACTAACCCTTTTCTTTGTAAATGAAATGGTGGCAAAAGTCGAACGCAACGAACGTGTAAAATTTCACTTTTCCGAAAAGTAATTCGACCCAAAAAGGTATGGCGCGCATACTTGGATGCCTAATCCTATTCGAGTATTGAATAACACGAGGGTATATTTTTATGGTAAAGCGGACAACGGAGCAGGTGGGTCTCATATATGATGATAGAACGCCGCCGCCCATGGACAACTGCGCCACAATCTGCGCTTACTGTGTTGCAAGCTTTCTACGTCGCTTAAACTGCTTTTTAGAGCCTCCTCTATGCTCATTCAGTAAAACACAGTACAAGTACCGTTTCATGTACAACTAATTAACGCTGAGTATTCTGTGAGGCCGTGGTATCACTTCAGACGAGCCGCCCTAATTAGTGCATCCGTATAAGCAGCATGTCTACTACGGATGCGACTGTATTAAGACACTCGCCCGGCCACTGTCAAGCCCTTTAAAAGATCGAATAAATTATAAATTAAATCATAATTGTCCGGACCGGGGTCCAAACCCGATACCTCTCGCTTCGCGGTAGACTTATAAAACCACTTAGCTAGAGGCTTAATTTGAATTTCGAATCACGCGTAACCCTTCTTCCCGCGCTATCGAATTAACGTCCAAATTTAAAATAAATACTTAACCTATTTTCGGGCGAGATACCTGCGCTCAACTTGATTCGGAGAGGTCCTGTCAGTCGAGATATGCGATTCGGCGGTGGGCACACTAAGCGGTTAGGTTTTAATTTTACTAAATATATAATATATGAACAACCGCACCACAGTCCGTTTGGTTGTGTTGTCGACTTTTTACGCCAATTAAGCGGCATTTTCAAGGGCTTCCGATACCTTCACTCACTCTGCGAAACTCAGTATAAGTAGCATTTCACGCTGAGTATTCTGTGAGCTCGTGGAATCACTTCGGACGAGCCAGCCCAATTAGAGCGCCAGCATATGCTTCAGCATGGCTCTCATGTCATTTTTATGGAAAAGGAGGGAAACGAGTAGGAGGCTCACCCAGTATAAGTTGTCCATTGCCCATGGATACTCCCAGCGTTTGTCCTGCCTTTTAGAGTTCATTCTTTTTTGATCCCAAGTCTTATTGGTTTGGCATTACCTAAATTAACCTTTTTTTAAAAACGCGAAGCAAACTCCACCGCTCATGGACTCCCATAGCCAATTTGGTGAATTGCCCGGCCTTTATCAGTAAGTTATCCAACTAATTTAGTAATTATGTTTTATTTGTACCAATAATGTACATATATATAATGAATAAGAATATCGACGTCCTTGTTTGTGAATGAAAATGTATTATTATTTTGAGTTGAGTGATCTAGAACATAATGGCGGTAGTGATAAAAACTTATGTTAAATTAAATACTAAATCTATTAGTGTATATGTGTTCATTCAATCGTTTCTTCTTCTTTTTTCCAGATTAGATTGTTAGCTTAATTAAGGTTTAATAAGTCTACCGTGAACCGAGAGGTATCGTGTTCGAAACCCGGTCCAGATAATTATAAATTAAAATTTAATTAATTCGGCCTTTGGAAGGTCTTGAGTGGCCGGGCGAGTGTCTTAATACTGTCGCACCCGTGCGAGAGCCATGCTGAAGCATATGCCGACGCACTAATTGGGCCGGCTCGTCCGAGGTGATACCAAGAACTCACAGAATACTCAACGTGAAATGGTAGTTGTACTTAAGACGATGCTTTTCCTTTTTTTCGCTGAGTGAGTGAGGATATCGGAGGCTCTTAAAAATGCCGCTTTTCATTTTTGTTTTCACACCGAACTTAGTTTCAAATAAGTGTATTATAACTAAATCATGGTAAAATAGCCCAGTGTACCTCAATCTTAATTATACTCGTATCACCACATTTCAAGGGATCGTATTATTTACATTTTTTGCCCACAAAATGATCTCCAAAAAAGTATAGAGTACAAAATGTGAACGCTCACCAAATGTCTCTGAGCCGAGTTGGGGGCCATTCGGCCAATTTATTTATTAACGGACCTTAAAAAAACCCGAAAAAGGTTTAGAAATTCCATTTTTTTTAATATGATTGTGGCGAGATAACTGGAAATTATTACCGAAAAGAGTTGTCCTTTTTTTTGTTGATTTAATGATCACTTTTGATAGAATTTTATTACGTTTAATTCTATATTGGGTTTGTTTTGGAAAACTTTTCTCCGCAATAACTATTGTTAACCGATAAACAAGAAAGAAGGTTATCAGTTCAAATTTTAGTTTTTTAGTTACTTTTAAAACGTAGGGAAATTAGTAGGACATCTAGAATTAGTGGCCCATTGCTGCTGAAAGCTATAGCTACATGTGTCGTGGGTGAGTTGCTGGCCTTTCCGTTAAGTCATTTGAAGTTATTTTCAGAAACAATTATTATATCTGTATGTAAAGTAATATAGTATATATAAAATACGATAAACACTGTCCCACTCATAAAATTCAGGTCATTTTTTTTATGGTAAGAGAATACCGTCGCCTAATGACAACTGACCCACAATCCTCTCTATAATTATACGAAATAATTTCAAAGGCCTCCGATATTCTCATTAACTCAGCGAAACGGTTCACGCCGCCGCGCTGGTATTCTGTAAAGCCGTGGTATCATTTCAGACGAGCCGTCCCAATTAGTGCGTCAGCATATACTTCAGCATGGCTCTCCCACCGGTGTAAGTGTTAATACTTAACAGTCGCCCAGCCACTATCAAGCTCTTCCAGAGAGCGAATAATATATTTGTTGTTATTTGGATCGGGAATAGAACCCGAACAATTCTTTTTTGTACTCGGACAAAAGCCTATATGGTAATCTAGGATATCAGCTACCTCCATACCAAATTGCATAAGAATCTGTCTAGCACTTACTGAATAATGGTTTAAAGAAAAAGGCTTTCTTTTACATGTATAGATCTATCAAGCGATCTGTCATGCGCAAACGCATCGAATGTAGACGAGTTGCTCCCTTCACTAGAAGCATCCGCCATTTTATTTTTTTAACCTTTTTTTTCTGTGCGTAAACCAACTCTAATTAAGTTGCCTTCTATGGCTTATGTGCGTGTAACAATTTCAACTATTAATATTTTAATTACAATTGCTATTCAACTGAGCTCGTTTGTTTTGTCTCGTTCCTTTATAGGGCAACAAGCGTCGGTGGAACAGGGACGGAATATCAATCTCTTTTTTCCTGTCCGATCGCGGCGAACGCGTAATTCCAGTAATTTGTTAAATAAATGAATTCGTTATAGTTTTAAGAGCCTCTCGGCTAATTCGTCTTATAATACCACGAGCGAGTATCAGGTTCGATTCCTGATAAAGATTTTCAATTTAGAATGAATGTTCGGTCTCTGAAAGGGCTTAGCATTTCCTGTTTTTTTATATGGTAGGTATAGCTGATAACGGAGCAGGTGGGATGAACGAACACAACAGACAACAACACTACAGTTCACGCTTTGATTGTGATGCCGGCTTTTACGGTGCTTAAGGGACATTTTGAAGCGCCTCCGATATCGACCTTCAGCGAAACACGGTACACCTATATCACGCTAAGTGTCCTGAGAACCTATGCTATCGCTACGGACGAGAAAGCCCAATTGGTCAGCATGCTTTAAGGATTGCTCCACGAGTCAAATTTGTCCATGGGCGGTGATCTCTCACTATCTGAAACTGAAATTTGTTCATGAGCGGTGATCTCTCACCATCTGAACTTAAAGCTGCTAGAAGTCTAAATTAATCACTAAGGACAAGCCAATTAGTGCGTCAGCATGGCTCCATGGGTGAAAATTGTCCATGGGCGGTGATCTCTCACTATCTAGACCCGCCTGCTCCGTTGTCCGCTAGAACTACACTTAAGAAGCTAAAATTCGATAAAACTATTCCCCTTAACTGAGTAACAAAGTCCTTATGCGTTCATAGTTTCATGGTTTTAAAAACTTAGGGGAATAGAAACGAAATATAATAATAATTATAAAAAACCCGTTCACTAGTAACAATGGCGTTTTGCATACGAATAGTTAACAGCTGTGCGCATGTGCTAACAAGCGAGCATTTAGAAAAAAAATGCGGTTTATAATATAATCTACAAACTACAAATATAATTAATGCTTTGGTTAATTTTTAAGAAAATGTGTCTCTTGAGTTTTCATTTTTATTAAAATTTCCCTTATTAAGGTTTGTTTTATTTGAATTCTTCTATCAGTTGTTAATATAACTGCATTTGTTTTGCCAAAACAAGACGAAACACTAAGATTTTTGATTTTAAATGATATTACTATCCGTTTAAAGATGAGAGGATGAAAAGCTGTGTTCAAAGTGATAGAATTTTTATACATGTAACTAGCATATGTTCTGAATATAGAACAAATCATTTAGGATTAGTTAGTAGGTCTTTGAGTCACTGTAAGGATTAAAAACACCCGAATAGAACGGCCCATCTAGCACATGTACACCGCCCATGGCCATCCTCGTTTCCTTAGGGGTTAGATATACAACTTTTGAAGATCCCAAGTGGAATCGGTGCGAATTCCACAGTGCTCGGCACAAAATACCTTAAAGAACGCTCAATTTTGAAACGTCACACAAATGTAACTTTGGAAACGGGGGCGAGGACCGATATATGTCGCAAAGCCCACTACGGTGAGCTTCCGACCGGCCGCTCAGGCGGCCATCATTCTCGCGACGGCCCAAGCCGAGGTTCGTGTCTCGCAGGAGACGACCTTGTCCTAGTCGGGGCTCAACCCATTTCTCGGCTCGCCCCAAAAGCCCGCAAGGAGCTGTGGAGTCCGTATGCCAACAGCGTTAAAAAAATGCAACTTATATAATATTCTAAGCTTCATGATAGATTTATATATTATATAACAGATTATTACAGTTGTACACGAACGTAGGGACCGCCCTAAAAGGCCGGCAACGCACCCCGTCCCATCAAGTGTTGAAGATGTGGACAGAGGACCGCTTAACCAGTCCAGCCGGGGTGAGCTACTATTGTATGTATAAACACAAAATGCCAAAACCGCACAAAATAAAGTTAAAAATGTTTAAAACGAAGTCAGAGTCATTAGCCACTTAAATGAAAATTACACCAATTATACACAACCTCAATACTACACTCTGTAAAGGCTGTATTTTCTGTTTTGTTCGAAATTCGACACAGCTACAATAACTTTTTTTTATGAAAAGCCTCCCATTATCTTTTCCTATGGTACTATATTCCATCATTTATCATATCAAGCGAATGGGAGACTGACCTAAAACAATCACGCGTGAGAGAGCCATGCTGATGCACTAATTAGGGCGGCTCTTCTGACGTGATACCACGGGCTCACAGAATACTCAACGTGATTTGGTAATATTTGAAACGGTGTATCTAGTGTTTCGCGGAGAGAGTGAGGATATCGGAGGCCATTAAAAATGCCGCTTAAGCGGCGTAAAGCCAGTAACAAGCGCGAATTGTGACGCGGTTGCTCATGGGCGGCGGTGGCTTAACATAGAAAACCTTAGCAGGTTTCGTAGCCGTTGTATGATATATCATAAAATCTTAATGTATGCGGCTCGCTTAGTCAAATCGGATTTTAAATATAGCTTAGATTTTATTTAGATATAATTTGGCTCAGTTAGAGTAATTATGATAAATTGTATTTGATGTTTCATAAGAATCTCTTTAAATTTTTAGGGAAATCATTTTAAGAGCCACCGTATCTACGGGACTATTAAAACAAGTGTTTCCAGTTAATATCCCGATTTACCACAGATTCGCCAGGTACACTGGAAACGAGTATTATATATGATTAGATTAACTACCTTTTTTCTACGAAATAAAGTATTAATTTTAACTTTTCATGACATATTTTATGGTATAGCCGGCAACGGAGCAGGCGGGTCTCCTTCATGGTAAGACACCGCCGCCAAAAGACAACCGCGGCACAGTCCATGCTTGCTATGCCACCGTCATTACGCCAGTACACATATTTTTAATGCCATCCGATACTATCACTCATTCAGCGAAATACAGTAGAAGCACCGTTTCAGGTATTATCAAATCACACTGACTATTCTGCGAGCCCGTGCCGATCACGTCAGACGAGCAGGTAATTAGTGCGCCAGCATGCTTCAGTATGGCTCTCTCACGGGTGCACGTCTCTTTCATGCCTTCCAGAGACCGGTTAAATTATGAACAGTACAAGTACCGTTTTACGCTGAGTATTCCGTGATATTTACCCCGCGTTCCCAGAACATCTAAAGGTAAACGAACTTAACATGTGCCACGACGACCAAAAAAATTGTCCTCAATGTTCACACATAAATTACAAGCCATGCATACATGGGAAAAGACTAAACAAAGGAACGAAATCTTAATAAATGATCGCATTCAAATGGGGTGCAAGATTTGCCCAACCCTTTCTGTCACCTGGCCACGCCGAGCGGAGTCAAAACCTTTATCGCATTAGCATAACATTTATAATAGCAACAATGGGATGCACTACGCAAGCTCGCTCTTACCCGCCACGCGGTAGCGCCATTGTGTGCGAAGATAGCAGAAGCAACAATTGAAGTCGCGGTTTCTAACATTGCATGCTAATAGGCTCTTACTTATGTGATTGTATAAGTCCATGAAGCGAGAAGTATCGGATTCGAATCCCGGTCCGGACTATTATAAATTAATTTATTCGGACTCTGTAAGGGCTTGACAGGGGCCGGGTGAGTGTCTTAATGTGCACCCGTGAGAAAGCAATGCTGAAGTTATGCTAACGCACAAATTGCGCAGACTCGTCCAGTGATACCACGGGCTCACAGAATACTCAACGTGAAATGGTACTTCTGCTGTTTCGCTGAGTGAGTGAAGATATCGGAGGGGCCTTGTTATGTACCGCATAAACGTAAAAAGCTTTCGCGTTGGTACTCTTTGAGGTCATGGTAAGACTCCTCCACGTGTAAGATAGTCTTACGACACTAACCCAGCCGCTGTCAAGCCCTTCCAAAGACAGGAATTATAAATTTTTATTCGGGGTAGAACCAGATAGCTCACTTTATGGCACAGCTACAGCTCGTGTTTAATATAACGCCTGAATTATTTAATCATATAATGGATAAGACTTTATTACCTATACTGAAAATGAAAATGGAGGTAAATGACTAGGAGGCTCACCTACAAAAAGGGATCCAGCGCCCATGGACACCCCTAGCCCTTGCTTGACCGCGTGTGCGTTGTAGGTCTTTAGGTGGGTACGGTGTTTTATGACGGTCCCCAAGTCTTAATTTTTTTATAATATAGCGGGCTACCGCTGGAGCTAGATCGCTCAAGATCGCAACAGGTGGGCGTCTTTGGGGAAGGCTTATGTCCAGCAGTGGACTTGAATAGGCTGATGATGATGATGATAGCAGACAACGGAGCAGATGTGTCTCCTACATGGTAGAACACCGCCGCCCATGAACAACCGCGCCACAGTCCGCAAATTTGTTACGCCGCTCAAGCGACACGTTTGACGGCCTCCGATTTCCTCACTCTGCAAAACACAGCACAAGTGCCGTTTCACACTGAGTAACATGTTTAAGGTCCGAAGACATTGTCACATGAAATTCACCCCACGTCACTAAACGACTTTCTAATCCAAGATATCGATTGCATCCTCGGCCCAATTTCATTTAAACCCATTAACAATAGACCTATTGTCAAATGACACGCATTAGTTTTTTTCAATACCACTTTATGAATACATTTTAAGACAGGAAGGATGTGAAAGTTATGGGGTTAGACACCGTATGCCGCGAAGGGCGGACTGTTAAGAAATACGACTAAAATATTCCATTAAGGGATGAAATATTGATGCTTATTATTTGAGGTTATAATCTGTATTTATGGTATAGTGGGCACCGGAGCAGGAGGGTCTCCTATATGGTATTAAAACACCGCCGCCCTAGGACGACCTCGCAACAGTCTGCACTTGCTGTGTTGCCGCCTTTTTATGCCGTTTGAGCGACATTTTTAAGGATATTCTGACTCAACGAAACACAAAAGTACCGTTTAAAGTACAACTACCATTTCACGCTGAGTATTTTGTGAGCTCGTGGTATCTCTTCGGTCAAAAACGCCTAACTAGTGCGTTAAAATAGGCGTTAAAATGACTAACTCACGGTCGCTACAGTATTAAGACACTCGCCCGGCCACTGTCAAGCCCTTCTAGAGACTGTATAAATTATAATTGTCGGAGCCGGGATTCGAACCCGTTACCACTCATTTTATGGTATACTCATACACTAACTACGAGGCTTACAAAACCTCTTTGGTTGTGTCATCGCCAATTCACGTTTTACCTTTGAACTGTTTATCCATTGCATTGATTTATCCATTGAATATTAACTAAATTTCTTAAAATAATCAAAATATTGTTTATTACTCGAGAATCGAACCAAAGTCGTATTTAAATGATAAATCTTTCTGACAATCGATTAAAATTAATTGTCATTTACTAGTAGATATACAATACCAACGTGATACAGCTATTGGTACTGTCGCTGAGTGAAAGCAGAACCGCGGGTGTGTTGCCAGCCTTTAAGGAGTATGTAAGCTCTTTTCTTGAAGGTTCCAAGGTAGTATTGGCATCTATCTAAGCATGGGTATCTACTCAATTAAAGAAATCAATAATTTCTTTACATTTATTTTCAATATTGTATGAGCCTCTGTAACATATATATCCCCCCTCACAATATCTAATAATAAGCTGTTAGCCACCCGAGAGGATAACATAAACTCAGATAGTTCTGTGCTACAGTTCTGTGTTCAGCTACGTCGCCAGACTCACCCTGGTGAGCTTCCGACCGGCTGCTCAGAAAGTCCATGATCCGGCGCCGGCTCAATGCGAGGATGTCTCACAGGAGACGCCCTTGCGCTAATCGCGGCTAAAAATCAAGTTCACTGCGCCAAAAGACCGTGTGAAGCTGTGAAGGCTGTATTATGGCCGGCAGCAAATAGCCTTTCCAAAAAAAACATGTATATATGTCTAAACTTATCAAATGTTCTTAAGATAGTGGGGAAATGTTTTTGAGCATCGATAAAAATCTATTAGAGATTACAGTGAAAGTTATCTTATCTTACATGTGCCAAAATAAGCGGTGTTTTGTGAATACTTCACAACAATATGGTTTTAATTTTAAATATTGTCTGGTTTGTTTGTAATTCATATGAAAATTATTAAGAAAATGATAAATTTCATTTAACACACGCGAAACACTTAAATCGAACTATTTTTCAGTTTTGAATAATACCTACTGTAACTGTCTAGAAAATATATAAAATCTGTGAATCAATTAATTAAAAAGGCAGGTGTTCTCTGTGGTAAGAGATTCGCCGCCCATGGACAACTACGCCACAATTAAATATACCATAAAAAATATTTGAACACATTAATAAAACGTCTACAACTATTAACAATATAGAAAGACAAACAGACATTTTATTCCAAATATTATAAAATTTTTCACTTTTTTATTTTAAATCCGAAGATATTAAATTGATTATTAATACAGTATGAAATATCTTATCGGTATTTGG
>DWCF01007169.1:0-11111 GCA_018230265.1 Delias oraia | reverse complement strand
TAAAGAGTTGTCGTTAAATGGAGAGAAGAAAAGGTGGATGGAAGACAAGCTAAACCAACTAAAGCCAATTTATTTCGTCGCTTTAGGGAGTTTGTCGTTAAATTGAGGAACGTTACATGGAGTTTACACTGTATATCTAAAGATTTAATGAGAAATTCCAAAAATCGCTAACAAAAAAAATGCTGCAAGACGCAAAAGTCATCCAGGCATAGTTTTGTTCTTGCTCAAGTCTACACGGTCAATCTTGGTCTTGCTAAAATAATCCGGTCTTGGTCTTGCATTTGGGCAACAGTAATCATATAGAAGAACCTTGCTTCATTGTCCGCTGTAGCATAAAAACGCAATCAGAGACTTGGATATAAATTGGAAAGATTTATCGATATAGCTAAACAAATAGAGATAAACATAAGACTAGATAGCTCTAAGTGCCGCCGCGGGCGGAGAGTAGGTAATTATAGTATTGGAAATGTTAGTAAGGCCAAAGATTAGTTCACTTTTATTAAAGCGGATATGTTTTTGAAATGTATTGCCCACTATGCAATACAAAATAAAGATATGTTTTATTCATAAGTAAGAGGTATAAATTTTGTATTTGATATATTTAAAGATATTTTAAACGAATCTTAGTGGCGTCTTTTCGTCCCCAAGTTTTAAGGGTCAGACGAGACATTCATGTCAAATCTATCGCGTGCACATTTACACATAATAACTGGGACAATTACTAACACGATATAAAACAAAACGTAAGATTGCGTGTCTGTATTCTTTGACCTCGCGCCCCGAGGCGACCAAGACTCGAAATCTTGGACCCGTTACAGCGCCTTTACAAGCTTATAATAGACTAGCTGACCCCAAAAATAACGCACCTATCTCTAAAAAGCTAGCTACGCACCCGCGGTCAATCGGGAGCTGGGTAAAAATGAATGTTCTCTCCTAAATTACCATATTAGATACCTTAAACATATATATTTTATGATATAGAGCACAACGGAGCAGGTGGGTCTACCATATAGTAAAAGAACACCGCTGCCCATGAACAACCGCGCTACAGTCCACGCTTTGTTTGTGTTGCCGGCTTTTTACGCCACTTAAGCGGCATTTTTAAGAGCCTGCGATATCGTCACTCACTCTGCAAAACAGTACAATTCCTGTTTCAAGCTGAGTATTCTGTGAGCTCGTTGTATCACTTCGGACTAGGTGGCCTAATTAGTGCGTTAGCGTATGCTTCAGCGTGGCTCTACCATGGAACGAATGGTTTGGTAAACGCGTTCATTATAGCTATCCGACAAACAATAGAAATTACTTTATTAACAAACATTATTCAATAAAGAACATTTTTCTGGTAATTAAAATAGTAATAACCTTATTTATTACACTTACCAGTAGGACAATCGCATTCATATCTCAGCTGATCGAGTGGTGTACATCTCCCACCATGGAGACATGGTGATGGTTCACATGGAACGTACTCCGCATCACAATCTCTTCCGGTATACCCTGGTTCGCAGACACATGTATAGGACCCATGGGTGTTAAAGCACCGTCCATGATGACAGGGGCCGGAGCCACTCGAACATTCCACAACGTCTTCGGTACATCGCGAGCCTGTGAAGCCAGGTGGGCATACGCAGGAATACCCGGCCGTCGTTGTATTGTCCGCAACGCAACGGCCGCCGTTACGGCATGGCTGCGATGCGCAGTGGTCCTCGTGGGAGCATTCTTCACCTGTAATCGAAGATAGGTTATTTAATTATTTTTTATATAGTATAGCGGACAACGGAGCAGGTGGATCTCCTATATGGCAAGAGAACACCGCCGCCCATCACCAACCGCGCCACACTTCGCGCATTGGTTGTGTTGCTGGCTTTATACGCCGCTTAAGCGGAATTTTTAAGGGCCTTCCATGCCACTCACTCGTCGAAACAGTACAAGTACTGTTCTACGCTGAGTATTCTGTGAGCCTTCTAAATAATTATAAAAAATAAATATTATCAGAATTGTTTTTTATGGTATACCGGACAACGGAGCAGGTAGGTTTCCTATATGGTAAAAAACACCGCCGCCCATGGAAAACTGTGCCACAATCCGTGCAATGGTTGTATTACCACTTAGTGCATTTTTAAGGACCTCTGATTTCCTTAGTCACTCAGCGAAACACAGTAGAAGCACCAAATACAACTACAATTTCAAACTGAATATTCTGTGACACCGTGATATCACTTCGGGCGAGCCCATCCAATTAGTGCATCCGCATATGCTTTAGCATGGCTGTCCATGGGTGAATTTAGGGTGAAAGTTCCATGTAAATTACAATAGAAACTACAATTTGAAACCGGTAATAGATTTCCACATAACAGTATCTCATTAAGAAAATTATGATAAAACACAATTATTTGTCCGTCATGTGATTCGAGCGATCAAATCTAACGTTGATGACAAAAAGATGACAGTGTTAAGAGGGGATTAATGTCAAATCAATTGTACAATTTATTATGGGATTTTTAAAGACTTTCGTTCGCTGGTTTTACATGGGCCTGTAGTAGTGTACCCAAAAGCAAGACTTAGCTAGTCTTGGTCTTGCGCCAATCTTGAAATGATCTATTAGACTATTGATGTTTATTACAGTTTACTTCAGATCTTAGACCTTAGACTTTAGATCTTAGACCTATCAAAATAGCAACATTTTGACCATAAAGACCAGCCAGATTTATAAAATATGTAAGATTTAAAGAGAAATTCTAAAAATCACTGCGAAAAAAAATAGCTGCAAGACGCGCGAGTCTTTCAGGCTTAGTCTTGTTCTTGCTCAAGTCTTACACGGTCAGTCTTGGTCTTGCTAAAATTAGGCGATCTTAGTTTTGCATTTCGGCAACACTAGCCCGTAATATCATTCTACGGGTTTACATAATACCAGCGTTACACAGTTTTAAACACCCATGGCCGGCGGGTTTCTGTTACTACCAGAGGACCTCGTCGCATATAAAACAGTCCTTAATATGTCAAAATAAATTAATGACAATTAATGAAATTGTGATTGATACCAATGCGCAGTACATTCGTCATCATTAAATTGGTTTGTATGAGTAAGCAGACAAATATGGTCCACAGAACATATTCAGTTAACCTCGCAGAATGATACGTTCAGAAATGAAACACATTTATAGGTCTACGTATTTTAGACAGATTTAACTGTGAAAATGAGCCCGGAATGTGTTAATTTCATTATTTGAACGATAAAACAATATTTAAAACGAAAAAAGGATTTTTCATGTTATTTTTTTAATTACGGTCAACGAAGTAACCGCGCCACAAGCCATGCTTTGTATGTGTAACCGTCTTTTAACGCCGTTTGAGCTGTGTAATTTCACGAGTCGTACCAGTCGAAACAGAACAAGAACACACTGGATTATTAAAAATATTCATACATAAATAACTTAGAAACTGTTCAAAGAAGTCTGTAGCAGCCGTTTTATTAGTCGCTCAGAGCCCAAACGTTTGTGCAAGTTTGTCTGATCGCATCAAGTGATAAGCAAATAAATTGAAGGCATTACAGACATGTCGGCTATGTGATGCTTTTAACGAAATCTTAGCCTGTGTTGTGAATTTGCCTGTATTTTATTATATTCCTATAGCGGACAACGGAGCAGGTGGGTGTCCTATATGGTAAGAGAACACCGCCGCCAATGAACAACTGCATTGGTTGTGTTGCCGACTGTTTAGGCTTAAGCGGCACTTTTAGGGCCTCCTATATCCTCACACACTCTGGGAAACACAGTACAAGCACCGTTTCACGCTGAGAATTCTGTGAGCCCATGCTATCGCTTCGGACGAGCCGGCCCAGTTAGTGCGTCCACATATGCTTCAGCATGGCTCTCCCAAAGTAGACAGTATTAAGACACTCGCCGGGCCACTATCACCTTCCAGAGACCGAATAAATTTATAATTGTCCGGACCGGGATTCGAGACGGATACCTCACGCATACACGTTTAAATCATTAAGCTACGAGGCTCTCAAAAATAAAATTTCGTTAAATAATAAGAAGTAGTTTTCTTAATCCATGTTAATGAGTTTAAGACTAGTTTAACATTTCGTTCTAACTACATTTCATTATCAGATTAAAAGATAAAATCAAAATTGACTGTAAAATCGATACTTAAGGTTTAATTTTAATTATAGTAAATTGTAAAGGTTTATGAAGATTTTTAATTGATAGTTTCCGTTATGCCTATATGCCTTACTTTGTCCGAGTATTCACGCTCGAAAGATATGTTCTTTCTCTTTCGAGTTTAACTTTGATTCAGTTTAATTGATTTTAAAATGTTGCGATTGTAGAAATTTACTAATAATATTATTTTGATAAGCTTTTTTTGTTAACCACCAAATTCGTGAGAACCAACGTGTAAATGGGATTTAACTTAGATGCGCTTCCTACTACTAGACGGCATATGCTATAAAAGAATTGTGCCGGTATTAGAACACATGAAAAATAGCCTGAATTATGTCCGCAACACGTTATGAAAACGGTGGTATACGATCAGGAGACTCAGCTAGCACAAGCGATACTCCGCCCATGGACACCCCCAGCCCTTAAACATACGCTTTTACGCATTTATATAGCGCTTTTTTTAGTACAACGGACAACAAATCAAGTGTGTCTGTTGTATGGTAAGCTATATCTATGAGAGAGAGGTTTATAAAGTATTACCAGTTATTACGATTTCGAAATGGAGGCTATAATTTATAACATTTAAATGTCGTTTTTTGTTCACAGGTTTGTTTTTATTTTTTATAGTCTAGCGAATAACGGAGCAAGTAGGCCTTCTCTATGAAGAGAACATCGCCGCTCATGGACAACACACTTTAGTCACATCGTCACTCACTTAGCGAAACACAGTAGAAGTACCGTTTCAAGTACAACTACCATTTCACACTGATTATTCTGTGAGCCCGTGGTATCACTCCGGACGAGCCGATCCAATTAATGTGTCAGCATGGCTCTCCCACGGGTGCCACAGTATTAAAAACACTCGACCGGCCACTGTCAAGCCATTCCAGAGACCGAAACTATAAATAAATTATAATTTTCCGAACCGGGATTCGAACCCGATTTCTCTCGCTTCATGGCAGACGCAGCTCAAAACGCTAGTAGCGTATGGGATTATACTCGCAAACGTGTATACGATGTATAATATATTTCCGGAAATATAATACTTGAGTATAAACTAAGACTACCTAATAAGGGTAGAGAGTCATTGCTAAACAATCTTAACCGATACACAATCATATTTATATTGCGTTCGCTATTATCCTGATTATAGAACTGTTTAAATTAATATACTTTAATGTGGCAGAGCCATGCTGAAGCATATGCTGACGACGGGCTCGCAGAATACTACGTATATATAGCGTGAAACGGTACCTGTAATGTGTTTCGCAGAGTGAGTGAGGATACCGGAGGCCTTTATAAGTAAGGCTAAAGTGGCGTATAAAGCCGTCAACACAATTAATTAATAATAATAAATCAATAACCAATGCGTGGTCTGTGGCAAGGTTGTCCATGGGCGGCGATGTTCTCTTCATAGAGAAGGCTTACTTGCTCCGTTATTCGCTAGACTACAAAAAAATAAAAACAAACCCGTGAACAAAAAACGACATTTAAATGTAATAAATTATAGCCTCCATTTCGAAATCGCAATAACTGATAGATATAGCTAATGCCACAGTCTTCTGATGGTAAGAGACTCCCGCCGCCCGTGGAAAATCGTGCCTAATTTCACGATTTTATTGCGTTTCCGATTTTTGACTTCGTTATCACCGGTTATGTTGTCGGCTTTTACACCGATTAAGTATATACACGGAATCCCCCTACCTCATTCATTCAGCGGAGTACAAGTATTATTTAAAGTTGATATTCTGAGTTATTAATAACTGGTTGCGAATAAGTCATGGCGGAAGTTGCATTAAATAATTGGAATTAAATGATTGCGTTATTCTTGTAACAATGAATGAAATAACATTGAGCGATATTATGAATGAGGATATGAATGAACTGACTATTTAGTCTTTAGTACGAATTGAAAATTGTGGCTTTGTCTTTTTTACCGTATAACGGACAACGGAGCAGGTGTGTCCCATATGGTAAGGGAACACCACCGCCCATGGACAACGGCGTCATAGTCCGGCTTTTTACGCCGATTAAGCGGCATTTTTAACGGCCTCATATCACACTCACTCAGCGAAACACAGTAGAGGCACTGTTTCAAATACAACTACTATTTCACGCTGAGGATCTGTGAGCCCGTGGTATCACTTCAGAATGGCATTCCCATGGGTTTTCTAGGTAATAAGGTTTTTCGTTGTATTCGGATTTGCAATGTGAGTCAAAGATCACGACAATATATCTCACCCGACGTTCAGCTAGTAAATACATAAAATTTAAAATTTATTTGCCATTTTAATTTTACATGTAAATATTTACTATGGAATGTATTTGATTGACTTCTCGTAGATAAGTTGAGAGCGTAGCGTTGAGAGTGAAAAATAAGAATTTTGTTATTTATAAAATCAGTCAATTACCCTCCGAATAGTATTTTTTAGATATTAAAACCAAGATTCAACCTTTATACTTGAAATTGGCAATTAATTAAAAAAAGAGTTTTTAATACATTAAAAATTTACACTAGGTACTACCTAAATGTACAATTTATTTTCTATGATATATATGTTATAAAGAGTTTTGGGCAAGTCCCTTACCTGTGTAGCCTGGCGGACAATCACATTCATAGCTGTGTAACGTAGTCAGCCTGCAGGTCGCCCCGTTCAAACAGGGTGCTGAATCACAGGCAGCGGGTACTCGAATCTCGCAGAGGGACGCACTGAAACCCAGAGGACAGTCGCAGGCGAAGGACGGAGGCCCACCGCTGGCCCCAGGCCTTACACGACAGGAGCCACCGTTCTGGCATCGCGCACTTGACTCGCTGTGACACGGATTCAAATGCTGACAGAATTCCCCGGCGTATCGCGAAGTACAACTGTAACAAACGAAAAATAATATGAAAAACATACATACAAATGCAATTTGTATCTGAATAACTGAAGACAACTAGAGTTGAGAGAATTATACCGCGGATAAAGCCGGCAACACAACCAAACTCATTGTGGCACGGTACATCAGCGGGCGGTGTTCTCTTAGCATATAGGAGAACCACTTGATCTGATGTCCGCTAGACCGTGAGAAAGAATAAAATAAAAATATTGTCAGAATTGTTTGATTGTGTTCGCTTTCCTGTCGAGTATTCTTCATTTAGTAGGAATTGTGATATTTATGTATTTTATTCTACTACATAACACTAAGATGGGTGATCGCTAACAAGGCATGTCAATTGTCATGTCGAATGTAATCTTGATACTATCTAAGACGGCATATGCCTTCAACCATAAACGGGCCACAACAACGAACACAAAAGCTCGAATGAATAAAGCCCATATAATCTATGTCCTTATTAAAGCTCGCTACCAATTTACTTGCTGTGGGTCGGCAAACACTATCGCGGCTGGACGTCCAATAAATAACGTAGATACGTACGACACGACCATGTGACATGCGCCCGCGCAGCTTTGCCAGTTCCACTGGGATTTTTAGGTGCTTATTTATGGGATAGGCAATTAAGGGAATGGCCGGGAATCGTGTGGGCGGGTATGATATGCATGATTCTATTCTCTTGTATGCACGAGTCGTAAGACTGTTTGCAACGATTCTCAGCGGATAATAAAATTAGTCATCTAATGTACAAAATTCTCGTCTCACAGTGGAGAAGGTCGGTCTCCTATATGGTAAGATAACACAGCCGTCCATGAACAACCGCGCCACAGTCCAGCATGGCTCACCCACGGGTCTACTGCGACTTTGTGTGGTCGAGAATTGATAATAGTTAATGCTTTTACGCACCAACGGGTTGATATGTGTCTTCGTGTTGAAAAAGCTCTCAGTCGGCGTTATCTGACTGGTATGGGACTCTTCTAAGACTTGCAAACATGTCAATGAGGCGTTAGAGAGCCTCAAGCACACAAGAAACAATTCTATTTTAAAAAGACGTCATATAAATCGTACAAGTCTTCAAATTTATCACTGATTCATACGTCAACTGAGACTAGCATACATCCATCTCGTTTTGACATCGCAAAAACGAATGCGACGGTGGATGTTTTGAAATGAGACACATAAATGGTGAAGCGTCTCCTCGGGTTTCATGACTGTATACGAAGAAATACTTTGTACACATCTTTAAGAAAATTCCGCAAATTAAAATGATTTCTAACATTGTCTGTAAAAAAATAAAAATATTACACTGGGTTCACGTGTACACCAAGCACATAACTCTGAACTGCTACTAGAACTTATATTGACACATCAATTGGGCCGACTCGTCTGTAGTGAAAGCAAGGGTACACAGAATATCAGCGGGAAACAGTACTTTGTTACGCTGAATGTGTTAGGTTATCAGAAACTAAAATTATATCGTTTAAACGGTTTAAAAAGCCGGTAACACATCCAAATCACGGATTGTTACGTAGTTGTTGATAAGCTGCGTTGCCTGCTACACAATAAAAACGCCTCAGTCCATGCTATGGTTGTGCTGTCGACTTTTTATGCCGCTTAAAGAGTATAATTTAAACAGCCTCCGATATTTTTACTAAATAATTATTTTTATGGTTGAAATTTACGCAATGATGATGATAGGTATATTTTAAAATACTATTACGAACCCAAAGATACTTTAGAAATTTAATTACATATTAATTAATTTGAAAGTATTAAATAAGATGTATATAAAAATCAATTCCACTTTTCGTTATAACCGAAAAACGGGCTAACCTATCCGAACGAAATATTTAGGCTTTGCTTAAGTAGTCCTACTTAACAGACTATATTTAGTAGGCGGCTTACGTGAACTTTGCATAAAATCGGTCAAGCGGTTCAATAAATGGCGGATCATTGTTTTTTTATAGTATTGCGGACAACGGAGCAGGTGGATCTTCAGTATGGTAAGAGAACACCGCCACCGATATGTTGCCGGCTTTTTACCCCGTTTAAGCGGTACTTTTAAGGGCCTCCGATATCCTCACTCACTCTGCGAAACACAATACAAGTACCGTTTCACGCTGAGTATTCTGTGTGCCCGTGGTATCACTTCGGACGAGCCGGACCAATTTGTGCTACAGCACATGCTTCAGCATGGCTCTCCCACGGGCGGAATGTTGTTATTGGGGTTTGTAGGGGATAGCGAAACACGTAGGTCGCTAGTATATTATCAGATAACACATCAAATAACCGTGTCCCGCAATCAAATTTAGTATTAATTAACTTGTTCCAATGTTGTTCGAACTCTAATGCAGTATAATTGATGCAATTAAAGTATTTCTCTTCGCCTACGTATTCAGAAACTGATGTCAATCTCATTTCCTTTCCTACTTTATATTACTAATCAATATACTAATTTTTCGGTACTCTGTGCTTCATAGAAAGTACCCGTCGATTTTAGCGCCATCGCAAAAACGCGTTTAGAAAAATTATTAGTTATTTTTTTGAATTGTTAATATTTTTTGTTTAATAAGTCATTATAAAACAAAAAATATTAACAATGAGAGCCTTGGAGAAGTAATCTGACGACAGATTGGCCGGCTCGTCCAAAGTGATACCACGGATCACAGAATACTCAGTAGAAACGGTATTTGTACTGCTTTGCTAAGTGAGTGAAGATATCATAAGCCCTTAAAAATGCCGCTTAAACGCCGTAAAAAGCTGGCAACTAAACCAATTTTTGTCTATGAGCGATGATATTTTAGTACCATATCGAAGACCCACCTGTTCCGTTGTCCGTTATACCACAAAAAATTAATCATAAACAAATGATATTTGTTTTCATTACATTTCTGACTTAGAAACTATAATTTAAAATATATTTTAATAAGTATAATTAAACGAAAATTAGTTTAACGTTAACAGAGTTCACATAATTGTTATTCGAAATTGTGGCTTTAGTCTTTTCCATTGTTTTTAACAGAATTAATTTTAACAGTTTATTTTTCCTTAAATGTTTAAGTCATGTTTATTTTTAAACTTCTATTGTATATATTTATAAACGATTTAATTATATTTTAAGGTTACTCTTGAATCTGCGTCGTGCCCATGGACAACCCCGCCACGCAATCCATGCATTTATTGTGTTACCAGTTTATTTATTACACAGTAAGCTACAACCCTACCAATGGAAGAGCCATGCTGACGCACTAATTGGGCTGGCTCGTCTGATGTGATACCACGGGCTCACAGAATAATCAGCGTGAAATGGTACTTGTTCGCTGAGTGAGGATGTCGGATTAGAATTTTTTTAAATAGCGTATAAATCCGGCATCCGGCGGTATTCTCTTACCATATAGGAAACCCACCTGCTCCGTTGTCCGCTATACCATAAAAACAGAGTAGAACGATGTTTCTTACGAACGCTGCCTTAATGATGAGAGATATATGATTAATTTGTAAAGAAAATAGCTTGGTAATACCTATATAAAATTCTGCGGCCTAGCATTACTTTCATATAATTACTTATATGGCAAAACAACGTTTGCCGGCTATAATTGTTATATAAAACAGAAGGTATTGTATTATTAAAAACTGTTCATATTATGTTTCCTACGTACGTTCCATAATAGAATACATCGTCAGCGAAATTCCAAGTACAATGGTAGCGAGTTCCAAGAAATATAGACAGTGCCTTTCGGTGAGGCGAATGTGAACCTGTATTTTGTGGCGTAGGCGGCGCATGATACACCCACACTGTGACCCCGCGTCCAGAATGCTCGCTGTGTGCTTTATGCCTTCGAAGGACCCTTCATCTTCGTAGCGTCTATAAGGTATATCGGTATTACTGACCCGGAGTCAGACCATAAAACAAATAGATATTGTTTACATATTGATATTTCCATAAAATATTGCCAGTTCATCGGGTTGTGTGTATCCCTAAAAGGCCGGTAACGCAATCGCAGCCCATCAAGGGTATAAAGTAAATGCTTTCCGGTGCAGAGCCCTATAGCAAATTTGAACGAAAAT
>DWCF01007168.1:0-11111 GCA_018230265.1 Delias oraia | reverse complement strand
TTATTACGGTTATAAATATAAAAGTTATAAGAATCGGGGTTTTTAATATTAGACTAGACTCCACGTCGCATTGAATTTATCAATATTAATTTATAAATCCAAGTCCTGGTTATGCTATCCTAACAATTAAGAAGATAAATCATTTCGATAAAAAATTTTTTTGACAAAATTAGAACTTATGTTTGTTTTGTTTTGGAATACAATCATTGGAAATAAGAATTGGAATTTCACGGCAAAGATGTTTTCAGTTTAACGTGTCATATATGTAATGTCCGTGTCGGTGATCGTAGTTTCTAACTGAAAATTAATAATTTTTACAGTGAGATTTATGTTTTGACGATGATATTTAAACATAGATATTTCTGTCATCTTTTAAGTTATTGTACCTTATTTTAAAAGACAGTCAACACATCCGGTATCCAACTGGCGTTAATAAGTTTTTCTGTGGAATATCTGTTTTCTAGAAGTTTCTTTAAGGAGAATGAATTATCTTACCTTAAAAAACCGGCATCTCACTCGGATTTTAATTGGCAATAATTGTAAGTTTTTCTGTGGATTATCTGTTTATAGAAGTATATTTAAAATAAGTATCTTACCTTATAAGTCCAGCAACACATTCGACACACAGCTGCTGATAATCAGCAGAGTTAATAGAGTGACAAATTTGTCTTGCCTTCACTAATCCTCAATACTCGCTTTAAAATCTCTCGTGATTCGAATCCAAGAGTTCCAGCAGAGTTTTCAATCAGCTGTAAATATATTTTAACTGTAAGAGCCCCAGGGCTCTATGCTTGTTGACTTAAGTGTGCCAAGTATGTTTGTCCACCTTCAACATGACCGGTCTATCTTTGTTTATACCGTACGCTCCATTTCTCCATCTATCAATAACGTATAGACTGAGTGGAAGATTAAATATCAATATTTCCTATTTCAGTCTTATAAAATTACTAGCTGAAAACGGTAAACCTTGTTTGGCCATATATTATGAAAATATAAAATATAAATTGATATTAGGAACAATAATTAAACCGAACTCAAAATGCTTTTAAAATGAAAAATATTTTCAATTATGTATTAAATTAGCATTTTGTACTATAGTGTAAATAAGACGATATTTTTTGAAAGTGTAACAATAGAAAAAATACGCGTCGAATTAATTCTTTTTCGGTATTTTGGAAGGTAATAGGATGACAATTTAGGTTTATATGTATTATCTAATACTGAATCATATATATTATACAGATTTATATACATATATGAATAATTACATTTTTTCATATATTAAAAGTGTAAATTTTAAATGAAAACAAATGTTAAAGAAATAAAACATTAATCTCTACTAATTTTTCAAATGAAAATTATTAATATAAATAAATTTTTTTTTGCTATGTATTCATCCCTTTTATGTCAAGAGATCACCGCCGCTCATGGATAACTGCGTCATTTTCGGCTCTTGGGTTGTGTTAGTAGTACCTACTGTTTCAAACTGGTATCTTTTAAGACAGCATATGTTTCAGCATGTCTTTCACACAGCCCATTATCTTATAAACTAAAGAGTAATATAATAGTATTTATTACTCGAATCAAAGTATCTTTCTCAAAATATCTATTTTAGCTACACTTTTCAAGTAATTTTTCTTCACTTAGTAAGCCAAATCTCCCAACTAAGAATATAAACTATGGCCCTGTAATGAAAAGCTTACATGAAACAGGTCACATGTGATAATTATCTGCGCTGAAAATTTTTAAGTACCTCTTTAAAAACGTCGAGAGAATTTCGTCGAAAGCCTCGATGTTCAATAAAGTACTTAAACAAGAACTTTTAATTACAAGTGAAACTTACGCATTAGTGTTCCACAGAAGTGGATCGTCAAGGAAAGTGGGTCAAGCAGAAAAGGCTTTCATGAAAGATACAAGGCCTAAAGTAGCTTAAATGGGGCAGGATAGGGTGCGTGCAACACGCGTTCTCTGCAAATGTAATAAAAAGGACAAGAAAATGGCAAGATAACATGGCTTTCTTATGATGTACGAACAAAAGGGTAACCCAACTTTGCATCTCTTACAATTGCTGCGATTTTAACCATATACTCCTGCATTATTAGGGCCAGCTTGACCGAAGTGATAGCTCAAGTTCATGGAACTGCGTGAAACGTATTGTGTTTTGAGGAGTGAGTAAATCGGAGTCTTTTGAAATTGAACCGCTTAAGTGGCGTAAAAAGATGTCAAAACAACCAATGCGTGGATTTTGGCGCGGTTGTCCATGGGCGGCGGTGATCTGTTAACATAGAAAAGACTCGCTTGCTACGTTGGCCGCTATGAAAAATATGTTATAAGTCGTACTATAAACTACAAGACTCATTAAGCAATATATAGTTTGATATTTGAATTTTAATATGTCTTATTTTTAATGTAGGTACAGATATATATACAAAACTAATAAATCTTGATCTTCTTTGTCATCAGTCTGTATTAATCATAAATGAAACAGAAAGACCGTTGAATTTGATTTTCATACATTTTAAATAATTGAAAACTTCTTAAGCGTTTTATAGGAAAAAACATCTTTGTGAACTGTATGTAAACTTAAACTGTAATTTTACGTTTATATGCTTGCACAATCTTGTAAACATCTAAAAGCAATATTATTTAATGTATTTTAATTGTTTAAAATGATTCATATTACATATTCAATCATAAAATAGCCTAATTTGTTACTATTATATGTGATCAAGTATTTATTGAAACCTGGTTTGCGTGGTTGTCTATAAATATTTAAAAAATAATATTTAAAAGACAATAGAATATTCTGTATAGGTTATCTATCCCGGAAATTGCCCGGTGAGCAGCCTTCCACATCAACGAATCGCGGTCTCCCTAATAATAAACCCTCTGTTCAATTCAAATCTTAATTTAAAATTCAAACAGTACCACTGCAAACACTGTGCCTACAAAATTTTCATTTACTTCTGCACGTACCGAATTTATTAAAAAAGTATTGTAATCATGGAACGCTCATGTTCCAGTATCTTTTCATTACTAGAGAGTTTAAAATGTTGCAATCTGTACAAATGAGATTTGAGTTGTACGCGACACAAGCTACAAGTAATCCGATTGTAAGCTTAGCAATAATTAATGCTCATTAATGTCTGTTCTGTTAACAACTGCAACTGCCTTTCGAGAACCTCGTAGCTTAAAGATTTTAAAAGTGTACCATGAAGCGAGAGGTATCGGGTTCGAATCCCAGCCCAGACAATTATAATTTAATTTATTCGGTCATGGTACACTTTTCAAAAAGAATTAAGCGACTAGGTTGCCGTCTAACGTATTTAGTCGTTATTAATTGCCCATGTGGTCGTCTGAAATAAAGATTTTTTTTATTTATTTGGTAGAATTCTTTCGTGCGTTGGTTTTTTTCATGCTACAGGAGAAATATCGTAATTATTACGGATTAAAGTCATGCTAGCGTTGTATGTGAGGCAAGATCAATCTATGGCCTATTTTATTTTTGCTCTACGGGAATGTATGCATAGGAGCTAGTTTTGTCTAGGCTGAATATTAAACTCGCAGGAATTGCTGTTAGAAAAATGTAGGTTATTTTTTTAAAAGACCGAAAGTTCCTATTTCATTTTAACAGGCCATTTTCATGTTTTTTTAAACAACGACTGGTATAATAGCACATAACTTAAGATTTAAAATGGGTATATATTTTAATTTCACTCACACGCTAATTTTGGTCTTCAAACATTTCAGCAAATTTTTAAAATTCTATGGCAGACAACGGAGAAGGTGTGTCTCCTATATGGTAAGAGAAGATCGACGCCCATTAATAACCGTGTTGTGTTTTCGGCTTAAGCTTTTAAGGGCCTCTGATATCTCACTCACTCTGCGAAACACAGTACAAGTACCCTTTTCACGCTGAGTATTCTGTTAGCCCGTGGTATGACGAGCCGGCCCAATTAGTGCGTCTGTATTATTATACATACGTTGGGGCGGCCATGCTGAAGCATATTCGCTTCAGCACGAGCAATAAAAAAAAATCTATTTGAATATGTTAATGTTATATACATAAATAATATGACGCCCAGCGGGTGGGCGTCTTTGGGGGAGGCCTATGACCAGCAGTGGACTTGAATGGGCTAAAGAAAGAAGAAGATATACATAAATAAAACATTTAAGAAATTTTTAATTCCTAGTTTATGGGACCTCTAAATTTTGTAACATTTGGTCAATGACATGCAAGTTTTTACATAACATGGCTCTCACGGACTTAGGTAATTTATATAATAATGACTGTCAGCACGCATCGCTTTGTCTAGCTGTGACTTCAATTTAAAAAACATTATACTGTCAGCCCATGAATCTATTTTTCATCTGTATCGCATCGTTGTTTAATGTTCCACAACTAAGCGTTTTTAAAGCATTTTGTACCGCGCACCACCACTCTGTAGTATCAGCTACCTGCAGAGGTATTTCACCCTAATGTTACTTGAGAACTATCAAAAAAAGACCATACCTATTACTAAAAGGCTGACAACGCACCCGCGGTGCAACAGGGGCTGAGAGTGTCCATGGGCAGGCGACCGCTTATCTTAAGTGAGGCTTCTACTGGTTTGCCTTATAATTCTCATAAAAACAGACCTTTACATATTTTTCAACAGAGTTTCATTATTTGGGTGAATAATTCTCACAAATACTAATAATAAACCAATTCAACACCAAAATGATTGACGTACGCATTTTATGTATCCCTGTGTCATAAAAAAGGATTTTTTAGCGACGCATCATAAAACAAAGAAGATCATATCCCTTAGGAGAGATAAACGTTTTCAAAGAAACTTCTTTTCAATAGAATTTAATCGAAGTAGGTGCCTATTCATGTTATAAATCTTCTATCTATAGTATGTCAAATTTAGGATGATAATTTTGACAGCTCAGTACGGATGGAATGTAATTGATAATCATTGATATAGAAATTGAAATAAGTAGTTACATAACACAGTAAAATATGGCAACTTCAAGGTCATGATATGTCAAAATTTGATAAAATTTAGAATATCTAATTGTAATAAATATAATATTTAATAATCTAAGTAGTTTTTTTATAAATTAGTCAAAAACATGGGATATATCAATTGACAAACATTATTGTAATTCAAGCAAACATTCTTATTTAAAACATTTGTCTGACCTTAGTAATTTACATAGAAGCTAATTTATATTCGTAGGCTCATCTCTAAGTGAATGCAATTCAGATCGATCGATCAGCAAAGTTAAGCAACGTAAGTCGTGTCAGGAATCTAAATGGGTACTGCTTAGGAGCCTAACTATTTCTATTAATGGTTTTTTACGTAATTGTAGTGTCTTAAGTTAGTATACAAAATCATTAAGTTATACCTGTGATCTTACTCGTATGTTACACATAAAAAATAAAAATAAATTAAAATATAACAACTGTAAATCTAGATTCCAGCAGAACAGACTTAGATGATTTTTTTTTAGAATACACCTCATAATAGCTGTTACATAGATTCAATTTAAAAAAATTCGGAAATATCTAAAAACAAAACGTCTATACACCGTACAAACAATACGTTATACTTTTGTCAACTTTAACACCATAAAATAAAGTTCTTAATTGAGATATTCTGGAAAGGCAAACCAATTGACTTTAGGAATAGGAACATAAATGTTGTTTACCCGAAACATTTAGGTTGTTTATGATGTGGCATTATAAATTTTCAAACACTAATATTCTCATTTTATATCGCCAAACTATTTTGTTTTAGCGATATCTTTTCGTGCAGCCAAATAAAAGTAACACATTACAAAGGATCTGCACTTAAACATTTTTCATTTATTTATGTCAAATAAAATGTCATTACTAATTTTGAAAGCCTCGAAGCTAAATATTTTTATTTACTTTATCGTCTAAGCGATAGGTATCGGGTTCGAATCCCAGTCCGGAGAAAATATAATTTAATAAAAATAATTTAATATAATAAAATAATAAGTTTATTCGGTCTCTGGAAGGGCCTGACAACGGCCGTGCGAGTGTCTTAATACTGTCGCTCCCATGGTACAGTAATGCTGAAACGTATACGGTCGCACATAACACATAATTGGGCCAGCTTTCCGATGTGATACCACCGACTCACAGCATTCTCAGCGTTAAATGGTAGCTGTATATGAAACGGTGCGTCTGCGGCGAAAAAAAGCCGGCAACACAATCAATGCGCTGTGGTTTCCTCTTACCATATAAAAGACCGACCAGCTCCGTTGCCCGATATAAAAAAATTGTCACTGATCTTTAACACCTACGTATACTATGTCTAAAATCTACTAGCCTATAGGATGGCTTATAAGTAATAGGCTTATAAATATATAGGTTAAATATAATATAATATATGGGTTTATAAATAGATATTTATTTTTATATAAAATATATGGGTATATCATGTATACGTACGTATATCATATATTATACAGGTTCTTTGTTTTCTGGATATATAAATTAAGCATCAAAGGATTATTCATACATAATGCATATTTCTATGAGCATTTTTAATATGCTTTAATAACTTGTGACAGCAATGACTTACTGAGTCTGCTAGGTGCATTTTGTATGAGTGCAAGCTTTGTTAGACTTTGTACCCTAGATCAAAGCACACTCGGTAAAGGGTTCAGGGTCTGTTGACAATCCATGTGGTTCAACTATTACCGAGATAAATGACATGCTATCACTAAACTATGAATGGTTCCTTTAGCAATTAAAATTCAATTGATTTAATAAGGACACATATTCTATACATATTTATGGCTTTTACATATTAAATAAGACTTATTTCAGAGGAGTTAGGAAAAAACGCCGTGCCAAAGATTTATATTAACAAGCATCCATTATAGATAAAAATACCATGCTACAAATCATATACCATGCTACATTGCAAGAGGACATTATTTAATTTAAATTCTAATTTAACTACAGCAGGTTCACATGATGTGAAAATTCCTAGAAAAATACATATTGAACGAAACAAATCGTATGAAAACTGAAACATTTTGAATAAAATTTATCTGCTGGTATTACAAATCTGAACTATCACTGACACTAACACTTGTGTAACTTCACTTCTATTTATACACTTTTAAAACTTACAACGGTTTATCATAAACATAAATTATGCATTCTCAATATCTTTAACATATACGATATACCTTGTTACAATTCAGTTCTGTATTCCAATAGCTTATATTCTATAAAATTTGGTATCAATGGAATATTTTTACGTAACTACGTAGTTTAAATAATTCATGCGTTCTATTGATTTATTAATATTTAATACAACTTTACTGGTGTGATAAAGACAAAGTATGTTTTACTTGAATACACGTGGGAGAGCCATGCTGAAGCATATTATGACGCACTAATTGGGCCGACTCGTCCGAAGTGATACCACGGGATCACAGAATACTCAGCGTGAAACTGTACTTGTACTATGTTTCGCAGAGTGAGTGGGGATGTCGGAGGTCGTTAAATAGTGCCGCTTGCGGGTAGAAAGCCGGCAACACAACCACTTATACTTCAGCATAGTGACACAGGCAAGACAGTCTTAATAATACCGGCCACTGACAAGCCCATTGTGTAAAGTTACAAACTGAATTATAAATTCTATTCGACACACTGAGTGAACCCGGTTACCATGACGTCACAAATCCGTTCCTCCACGAGGCTCATATTTCCTCTTAACTTTCAGTAGATTGTTGCTACTGTTAGAACAAAGAGTATTAATTACTAATTTCTTAAAAAGAAAACTATGGTTTAAAAGGAATCGTTTGTTTTTTTTATTATATAGAATATACATAATTGAAACATAAAAAACAAATGATTTCTGCTAACTACTTCGTTGCTCCGTGTTGCCGGTTTTTACGCCGCTTCAGCGGCACTTTTAAGGACCTCTGATATCTTCTCTGCGAAACACAATACAAGTACCGTTTCGCGCTGAGTATTCTATGAGCCCGTGGTATCATTTCGGACGAGCCGGCCCAATTAGTGCGTCAGCATGGCTCTCCCCAAATTATAATTTAAATTGCGTCATTCTTATGTTGAAATCGTAGCGCCAGCGACAACAGAGTTGAAAATAAAAGTAATACCTAATTTGTTACAAATAAAAAACCAGCCCTCGGCTATAATAAGAACAGATATCGCTCGATGGGACCGAGAAATGAATTTAGATTACACGTTAACGCCGGCTAAGTGTGGGTTACACTCCACCTGTAGCTAAAAAAACAAGACCCAATACCATCAGTCCATTTTAGGAGTGGACAGTCATACTTGATTATTATTTTTATAAAAACTTGTGGTTCCAACGTGCGGGGCGTATAGCAATTATGGTATAGTTTCGGGAACGCCATCTTTTATTTAACGAGTATTATTCCTTTGATACCCCGATTAAAAGTTTATGGATGTTACAATGAAAGTATTGAATTGTTTAGTTTCATTAGCTATTATTGCCAATGTATGTAAATGATAGGAGGAGCTGTTTGGTTAAATACTTGCAGCAGAATTTCATCATCGAAAATTGAGGCAGAATGAAGGGTTTTATCTGTATCAGAATCCGATGTCTGTCGTTCCACAACTGAGTATTTTTAAGGAATTTTGTGCCGCGCATCACCACTCTGCGGAATAAGGTGCCAGTAGAGGTATTTCCAAACTACGACGATTTGGGTACCAAAGAGCGTACCTATCCCTTAAAAGGCTGGCAACGCACCCACGGAACGCACCAACGCAGCTAAGCCTCCTGCTCGTTAACCATTCTTTCCAACAATAGCCCTCGTATAGTGCATCAATGTTCTTTAGTTTTAATAATATCTATATCGACTCCTCCGAAGTGGTACCACGGGCTCAAAATACCAACGTGACACAGTACTTGTGAATGAAGATATCGGAAGTCCTTAAAACTATACCGCTCTAGGAGTGCAAAAAGCCTACAACTCAAATTTCTGACCAAAAGACTTGCTCCGTTGCCAGCTATACAGTAAAAAAATTGTTTGTCATTATTGATTTTGTATTTCCTTAGTCTCCTAATGTCCTATGTCTTTGTCTTACAGGTTTTAACTATTAATTGTCTATGTATTTAGCTTTTGTTTAGCATATATTATGTTTTGGGTACAAATATAAGAAATAAATTAAAAAATATATTAAACGGAAAAGCTGCAACAAAACACTTTATTTGTGAATTACATAGATAAAGTTTATATACACATTTGTAGTTACCAAATTGCGTTGTTTTATATTAAACTCTGATAGATTAAAAACTTTTAACAGCGTAACCAATTTAGATATAAAAAATTAAATCTGTAGCTTATTGATTATTATTTGTGTGACTCAGATATCTGACGTTAGTACTCTAATAGACTATAAAAAATCATAGAGTATAAATGTGGCATTACTTCCAAAGACAGCTCCGGCCTCTTAAATACATTTAGTTTATCTTCCGACAAAAAATTCTGACATCTAATTGACTGTCATGTTTCGTAAACACTTCTGACCTATGACATTTGATATAAATCTTAACAACTATTTTAAGGTACTTTCACACCAACAAAGAACCGACGTGGAGTCGACGTAGAGTTATATATAGTATACATGAGTAAATATTTAGATAATTTGTAATGAATGCTTCAGAAACTTGATAAAAAAATTGCGGTATTTTTTCTTCTTCATTATTTAGTAAAAAATATTTTAGCGGTGGTTTTGAACTGGCACGACTTGTAAACCTTCAAAAACGTACCCCATTTCATGAAAGCCGGCAACGCACGTGCAGCCGAAGGTTAACTTAGAGTATCCATGGACGTTGGGTAACTTATCCTTGGTAAGTCTCCTTCTTGTTTGCCCCCTTTTTCATATAAATAACCTCAAAAAATAGAGAATTTCGTAAATGTTCCGTTATATAACTATTCTAATTTACTGTTCTAAAATTGTACTTATGCCGTGATAAATAAATAAAACGATTTTGTATATATTCCATATAACTTACGGTCGGGGAACAGTGTAATGGCCAATGACATGTACTCTTAAAAACCGGTTAGCGGAGAAATAGTTCCGTCGGCCATAAGTACATTTAAGGGTTCGTAGTTATGGAACCCAGGCCCGTGACTAAATGCGTGCTCGCATTAAAATAACGCCTTAAAAAATAATCTACGCCATAAAATGGGATTCGGTAGCTTTGTTTTGATGGAACCGATGACAAAAACTCAACTCATGTTGACCGCAACGACTTTAGTGAATAGTACATATTTATTATTTAGTAAAATTTTATTATAAATCTGTTTACTGACAGTTTTTCAAAGAAATTGATATTGTTCAACATTGTCCAATATTGTGTTTTGAAAATATGCAATTACACTATAAAATAATCCTGTTTATAATAAAAAAGACTAAACAGATCTTAAATTCCATTTCATTAGAGACGTAAACAAAACTTAATTGGTATTAAGTATGTGCAAAGTTCAGATCCACTGGCTGATATATTTTTTTGAATATTAAGCGATAAAATATTGTCAGTTATGTAAGTTTTTTTGTATGTAAAATTTTGTGGGTAGAATTATATTATTAATTTTTGTTACTCAGTGACTATTAGAGAATTAGCTTAATGTACAAAGTTGGTGAGTAAATAAGTAAATGATTTATTCAATTAAATTATAAAGAATTCTAGTTTATCAAGTTATATCCCATATTTATAAGTAGAAATCATTTAAATTATTCAAACGAAAAATAGTTTTTCTAAAACAGAACAGTTTTAAAGGCATTTTGTGCTGCATGTCACCACTTTGTGGACCGTAAAGTCGGAACCTTAAAAAAATTTGTATTAGTGTGTCACATGCTTCAGCATGGCTCTCCCACGAGCGAGAATACTTACCAACAATATTTTTATAGGAAAAGCTAATGTAGTATGAAACTGAAAAGAAACTATACATTTAGTGATGAGTATTTAGTTGCGACTGTGTAATTAAGACGTCTCAAAGATCGCATCTTAGGAACCAATTACGATTAACAAATTACAGAGCCATCGATCGGAATACTTAGCGGAGGGAATAACCCCAAAGATTGA
>DWCF01007167.1:0-11112 GCA_018230265.1 Delias oraia | reverse complement strand
TCACCTGCTCCTTTGTCCTCAATAGAATAAAAAAAACAATTTAAAACATAGAAAACAAGGCGAATTCATTCTTTATGGCACTTTTAAGGGCCTCCGATATCCTTACTCACTCTGCGAAACAACTACCGTTTTCCGCTCAGTATTATGTAAGCCCGTGGTATCACTTCGAACGAGCCGGCCCAATTTGTGCGTCACAATATGCTTCAGCATGGCTTTACCACGGTTGAACATATTATTGCACAGATTCCATTCGACATCAAATAGTTTATCATTGTGTATCTTATATGGTAGCGCCACCGTCACTCTGTGAGAGCAACGCGTGCCGCTAGTGTGATGGCGTCACTTTTTTATGGTATAGCGGACAAGGGAGCAGGTAGGTCACATATATATTAAGAGAACACCGCTGCGTATGGACAACTGCGCCACAGTCCGCGCATTGGTTGTGTTGTCGGCTTCAAAATAAAAAATTAAAGACTCTAAGAAAAATTAATGAATACTTTAAGATTCAGGCGTAGCAAATGTTTATAACGTAGCCCAGTCATAGCGAAAACCTACGACACCTATAATGACAACATGCTATTGGTAGAATTATTGTTAGTGTTTCTCCAACAATGAATTAGGGCTAAAACAACCTCAAGACGTCTATAAAAGTTAAGACAACAGGTGTAGCGACTAATTACAAGGTAATAAATTTTGGTTTCTCTACGAGGTCATTAGCACCTTTCATGTCGGGATTACGTTCCCTTCATTAAGATCATTAATTTAATTGAAATCTGCTTGCCAAAAAAATTGTATTCTGAAATGTAAACAGTTATTCGAATTTATGAATGTTACTTTGAAATACTATATAAATTATAATTTATATTACGATTTCTATGTTTAATTAACGTAACGAGTACTAAATGTTTAAATAAAAGATATTTTAATTGCTTTTTATTGTTGCTGGACATTTTTTCGAATCATAATTTCTATTTTCATCGCAATAATCTACAACCTAATATCGTATTAATCTAAAATCTTCAATTTATAAAGCAGCAATGCCTTATACTGTTTTAATATTTCATTTTACATCCCTAAATTAGAAAATAAAACGCGCTTAGCGAGAGAACTTCGAAAGAGTTGTAATAATTTTATATAAATATTATTTTCGTTGAATAATGGGTAATTTTAGTCCTTAATTCACAGCTATATTTTCAATGCATATGAACGTCTAAGGATTTTACAAAATAAAATGATTTAATTTATTACTCTGAACCTTATACGGCACTTACACTATGTAAGCCATATGTATGTGTGGGTTATAAAATGTCTAGACATGCACGCCAATATACCAATCTCTAGAACTCAATATCAAACAAATTGTTTCACTGAGTTAGAAAGTTTTATTGTTTTCTATGCTTTTATCTTGTTTCTGTGAATCCAAATCATTTTTTTATGACAAATGTTTACATAACCTCATTAATAATTGTGTAAGTATCTTTATTATTAAATATTTATTATTTGTGAAGATTATGAAGAAACAAAGCATATCGGTAATTTTATTTTACTTTAGGGTAGCTTAAGGAATGAAACGAGTTGTAGATGATAAAGATATATTGTTATTACTATGAAACTAATAATTAATGACTATTATTTGTATTTCTTTGTTTTGTCATTCGTTTTCAAATTTCGAAAAATATTGTAATAAGTAAATTTAAAATCTGAATAAAAAAAATATTTGTATTCTGAAAAAAACAGAAACAGAAAAACAAAACTTCAATAATCAATCACCTAATACAAAATAACTCCGTATTTTTCAAACCATTTTTACAGACAGAATTCTTATTATGTTAGAAATAACAAACAAAATATCTCCGGAATAGGAAGAAATCCGCGATATTTTCATCAAAACGACGTCCATGAACGCTCAAAACCCTCAAATTTCTTTCATTCTTTCAATTTAGTGGCTTGAATTTCTAACAAAGGAGGAGGGAGTGTTCTTTCTCGGCCATTCTTCGGTAAACGTAGCAAATTAAGGACATAAAAGTCAAATGATGATGCGATCGTCACTTGTCACTCTCTACGCCCCACTTTGTAAGAATTGAATTTATAAAGAAGTAAGATTGAAATTTCACTTCTTCACACTATTTGCTACCCGTGATTCGTTTATGGAGGTTAAGTAGAAGACTTTGTTTGTTTTCAATACAATGAAACAACATTAAGACACAACATAAATTTAGTAATTAACACACTTATTTTAAGTCAACCTAAAATATGAAACATATTTTGAAAATATACTGAATGAGACAGGATACTGCTTATTCCGTAAGCCTTATGGCATTAACAAATTTTGAAATCAATAAAATTTGATAGTTTTAACATAACTCTATTTTTTTATGGTATAGCGGACAACGAAGCAGTTGAATCTCCTATATGGTAAGTGAAAACCACCGCCCATGGTCAACCTTTACAGCGTTGCTGCCAGTTGTGTTGCCTGCGCTTTACGCCGCTTAGCCAGCATTTTTTAAGGCACTCACTCAGCGAAACATATCAGAAGTATTGTTTCAAAACAAATACCATATCACGCTGAGAATTCTGTGAGTCTGTGGCATCACTTCGGACGATCCGGCGTTATTAGTGCGTCAGCTATGCTTCAGAATTAAGACACTCGCCTGGCCACTGTCACTTCGTTCCAGGTACCGAATATATATTTGTATGTAGCTGTATTTGTATAAACCACGAATGTATGAATGAATCGCCCTTTAATTTCCCATTCTATAAATAATAATCGTCCTTATCTGCTTCATTTCTCATTAGAATACAGTTATAACCTATGATGCTAAATTTGGCGACTATCTTGTTTTAAAAGTAGGTTAACGCATTCGTGCGGCAGTGGACTCGTTAAACATTCCGTTTGGAAAAGGACACCAACTGCAAACCGTGAAAGATTAATGAGGCAACTTGAACTTTATGCAAATCTCGCATTATTATAATTTATTTAAATAAAAATAATAATAACTTGAAATATTAATAATAATCTATACGAATTGTTACTTCCGCCTATTTGTCCGTCTGTTTGTGGCTGTCGACATTTGTGAGTGAACGATGATAGACTTTTATTATTAGAAAGATATGATCGATTTGTTTAAAATATAATATAAATAATTTATTCATTTTGGTTCATATGTATATAAAATATTGTGTTTGTATACAGAAGTATTATATATTGTCTGTATTTTTGCTTCTATTCATTACGGGTTTTAAATATGAAACATTTATTTAAACACATTAGTAACATGGAAGTGATATACCCGTGGGAAAGCCATGCTGAAGCATATGCGGACTCACTAATTGGGCCGACTCGTGTGAAACCGAAAGTGTGAAACCCGAAGTGATTACACAAAATACTTAACGTGGAACGGTACTTGTACTGTAATTCGCTGCGTGAGTGAGGATTTCGGAGGCCCTATTATATATATTATATTTAAAGAATCATGAAGATATTATAAGGTTCATAATGTAAATGTTTTAGATATAGAGATTTTCAAAATCAACTTCATATGCCATGTACGGACGTTGTACGGACTAGTCTCTATGAAATTTGCTGTTAAATCGTATACTATAAAAAAAATTCTTACCTTAAGTTAGTATTAGTGTAACTGATAGTCATGACACATAACAAAGGCTTTTGTTATGATTATGCTAAGGGAAGTCCGAACAGTTTACGCTTGGTATAATGTTTTGCAACGGGCACATAATACACGTACATAACCCATCCAATCGTGCAGAAGTGAAATGAACTGCATCAAAACATATTGATGTAGGCCGATAGAGTTTACCGAGCTAACTCTACGAGAGAGCATAGTTTATTGAAACGTTTCAATCTTACTAAAGCTTGTTTATTATACTGGATTGTTTAACTTACTGTATTGCTTATACCCACTTTATGTACCATCGAAATGTAACCTTGCACGGTTGAAACATTGTTTAAGATCATTCAATCAAATATTTTGGCATTTCAAAATAGTACAGTGTAATGTAGTATATTTATTCAGCATAACTGGTATTTATAATGAAATTCTCTATCGGTACCTAGATTGCATTTGAAATTAATTGAAACTAAACTTATCTAAATAGATGCTTTATTTATAATTGTTATATATTTAAAACTAAAATCATGTAATTTATAAATATTAAAGCTCTCTAAATACTCAGTTAATTTTATTGGAAATATCTCGGATAGAGAACGTTGTTGTAGAACATTCTTTGAAGGACTATAATAAGCTTGCTTAGAATCTGTAAGATGTTTTAAAGATATATTTTTTACTCAACGACACCTTCTGGTATTTCAATAAAAGAATAATAAGAATCCGTGACTTTATTTTATAGTATAGCGGACAAGCCGGTTGGGTCTCCTATACAGTAAGAGAACACTGCCGTCCATTGACAACCGCTTCGGACGAGCCGACCCAATTAGTGCGATTGCATATGCTTCAGCATGGCTCTACATGGCTTTGGATGAATATAAAACGTACAAACGTTTTAAAAAAATTAAATCTAATTTATATTTAATAAAAATTGTCTATACCAGCCATACAAAAAAAGAATGCCTCTCGTCTATAGAACAGCCATGCTGAAGCATATGCTTACGTGCTCGTCCGAAGTGATACCACGGGCTCACAGAATATCCAGCGTGAAAAACATACACGGACTGTGGCGGAGTTGTTCATGGGCGGCGGTGTTTTCTTACCATATAGGAGACTCACCTGCACCGTTGTCCGCCATAGAATAAAAAAAAAGAATTGTGAATGCATTATTTATTCAAAGTGCGATTATTTAGCCATTAAGTACGAATGCACATAGTGGCATGGCTTTAGACTATTATATTACTTAGATCAATGCTACGATGGATTATGTCTTAAAAAATCCTCTTTAATCCGTCATCGTTATATCGAAAAAGTCTTTTAGACGTACATTTTTATATGTTTTTAGGAAATTATCAATTTAATAACTAATTAACTGAAACAAGTTATTCATTATACTTTATATTTTTCTTATAGGATAATATTATTGTATGACGATAACGTAAAGGCACACAGTGTGTTTTTATTACAAATGAAATAACGGGCCCGGCATTTTATCGCAATAAATAAGACCGCTTTAAAATGGAACCCAGGTATTGTTTCCGGTTTGAATGTTCTTTGCGGACGGCTTACGGGGTTTTAGCCCCAAATGAATAAAATGATACCGCTTTTTTCTTGATAGCTATGAAAGAAAATAAGCTCAGTATTAAAACACATTATTTTATATGCAAATATTAAATTCATATATTTATAGGCGTGTTTCTTGTTTATTTTATATTGAAATTTAATCGTAATCTCTTATAGTTTCAATATATTAAGAATAAATAAACTACTTATAACATTGAGTCTAATATAAGAGATGACCGCCGCCCTTGGACAACCGCGCTATAGTACGCGCATTAGATGTGTTGCCGGCTTTTTACGGCACTTAAGCAGGGTTTTTAACAGACTCGAATACCTACACTCACTCAGCGAAACATAGTAGAAGTACCGTTTAAGTATAACTACCATTTCACGCTGAAAATTCTGTGTGAGGTCGTGGTATTATTTCGGACGAGCTGGCCCAATTAGTTCGTTAGCTTATGCTTTAGGATGGCTCTCTCACGGGTATTAAGACTATTTAACCAAATGAATAAGTCGGTGATTATGATTAATACTCATTGTGCACAGCCGCAAGTTAAGCCTAAAATAAATATATATCTGGTTTTAAATGTAAATAGAAGTGGATATTTTAAAATATATTTTCAACCATAACTTCCATTGTTTATAAACTTCTTAAAATAAATGTGTGTTAAAAATATTATGAAATATCCTATAAAAGATTTAAAATATAAATACAAAATATAATGAACAGATTCAGAGAACAAAAAAGATGCATAGAAGATTTTACGTCGTGTCAATGAAAACTCGTATCGCGCTCGATATCCAACTGTCAACGTAATATATGAGTCAATATTGAAGTGCGGATCGCTTCGCACAATTCTATCGACAAAACATTTCACCCTCCAATATAGTGCATCGGGATTTACATACTCTAAGTGCAAACTTTGTATTTTTAACCTCCACTCCACTCCACCCACGCCTTGATAAGAGGGCTATTGTAAGTTTGATGTTTCTTTGTTTGACGTTAAGATAGTTTGCATTTCATTAAATTTTATTATGAAGTCCACTGCAAATAAAATTGAATCAAGCTTTTACAATCATAAGGTATATGATACAAATACAAATTCTCTTGAGTTTAAATCGAGACGTTATGTTTATCAACGCTAATAAAGTCATCTTCGAATAGCAATAAATATAAGAAGTGAGAGTCACAAGGATTCAATTATAAGGCCAATGTTTTAATATAATAGTTTGAATGTTATTACCACTGCTTTGATGTGTATTTACAAATTCGTTTAATTACATTTTCAGATACAACATTATAGAATAAGTATTGCAACTCTCTCTAATTGACTTTAAGCCATAATTACGTTAATTTTGGCTAAAGATAACACAAGTAAGTTAGCTTCTTAGAATTTTCTTGAAGATTAATTGCGAGGGATGGAATTTTGAATAAGTAATGTTGGAAGATTAAAGTCAAGTTTATTATCAAAATTTTCACTTAAGAATTTGTATGGTCATACGGTAAATTTGAAAATTAATTATGATCTCATTCTTCTCGCGTATTAAATTGGTACTGCCAGTGGTTAATTATATAATTAAATATTTAACTTTTTAATACAGAATCAGAATTTCTTCAGACTGAATACCTTCTCGCTGTAATAGATTATTTATATACCTGATACGTAATATGAACAAAAAAGAACAAGAATGATTTCATTACGTATGTTTTTTTTAATAGTATAGCGGACATCGGAACAGGTAGGTCTCCTATATGGTAAGAGAACACCGTCACCCATGAACAAACGCGCCACAGTCCGCGCATTGGTTGTGCTGCCGACTTTTTACGCCACTTAAGCGTCATTTTTAAGGGCCTCCGATATTGTCACTCACTCTGCGTAACATAGTGCAAATACCGATTCACGCTGAGGATTCTGTGAGTCTTAATTAATCTTGAGTTTTATCACTTCGGACGAGCTGGCCCAATTAGTGCGACAGCATATGGTTCAGCATGGCTCTCCCATGCTCCCATAACTTATTTAAAAGTAAGCGATAGTATTTGCTAATCTCTGATATATTGATAATAAGTTTAAAAAACAATTAAGAATTGATTTTAATTAAGAACATCTTTATAGATGTTTCATTTCTTTATTAAAACAAAAAGTCGAGTTAAGACATAAAATGAGTTAAACATTAATTTATTCAGTATTTCTATCGTCATTCGTTCCTAAAACCTTAACTTGTTCCAACGACGTAAATCGAAATCCAACTCTCAAATCTCATTTGATATCAAACAATACATTCAAATATGGATGAGGAATGTGGTTCATCAAAAAATACAATAAAACAGAATTGCAATATGACAAAAGCTGGTAAAAGCGAATAGGAACGGGGATGCAAACCTAACAGCCGTTAGAAGCTATATATGAGATATATCTTCAAATAAATTTGATTCAATTGAATATATATCTTATATGTTGTAATTTGACTTGAAATAAAACAAACACAATTCAAACGTTAAGCCTAATTTGACATTCGATTTCACTTTACCAACGGGTTATTGAGCATAGA
This sequence comes from Delias oraia, assembly GCA_018230265.1. NCBI lineage: Eukaryota > Metazoa > Arthropoda > Insecta > Lepidoptera > Pieridae > Delias > Delias oraia. Next base: position 3,376 of record DWCF01007167.1, on the reverse strand, counting down.
GAAGAAGTAAATTCGCCGTTTGTAAAAGCTACAAACAAGCATTCTCCGACACAAATTACTAGGACAACAGATTATACAGAGCAGCCAAAATAACGAACGGAAAATAACGCACCCGAATTTTTCAAAACCTTTGTTTCGAGCTTTACTGTGTTTATTCAAAGGACATTTACAACATTTGGCAACAAAGGAGTCCAGTGTATCTTCATTAGATTTTCCGTCAACGTTTTTCGTGAACAAATATTACGAGTCACATAAATAACTGTTCAGGAGAAATAAGCTTAAGGAAATCCGACCAACAACATAAACACTCAGAAATGGCTTCAGTTATAGAAGACGTTATAATCTTCAAAGAAAAATATTAAAATTTAAAGTATTATATAAAATGCATTAATTAAATTCATGTGATACCATTTCTGCTAAAGCTAATTTCAAAAATATTCAAAAGTGATTACAAATTATACATTTATTTACAAAGTTATGTACAAAATATGAAGTCGGAAAATACGATTATAAACAAATTTGTATAGTATAGCGGCTAATAAAGCAGGTAGGTCTCCTATAGGGTAAGAGAACACCTCTGCCCAAGGATAACCACCCCACAGTCCGCGCTTTGGTTGTGTTGCTGGATTTTTACGCCACTTAAGCGGTATTTTTAGGGGCCTCCGATATCCTCACTCACTCAGTGAAACACAGTAGAAGCACCACGGTCTCTTTATTACGTCTAATAAACATTCAGAAATAGTTTACCTTATATGTATTTTAATAGGTTATAAGTGATTTTCTAAATCAGCATTACTACGTATCAAAAGAACCCATGTCTATAATAGCAATAAAAACGTATTCATAAACATTTTTCGTTTAGTTCGGAAAGCCACGATAAATCAGAATATATCGAGGGCGATATAATATTCAGGTCTAGGCTCAGAAGGCAACGATTCTTTGAATTATAACAGGAAATACATTTGACCTATTTATTTCATCCCCAAACGTGAAACCAGTATCTTGAGATCTCTCAATTTATTTCTTCCCCTCTTGTCGGCAATCGGCTTCGTACATTGGGGTGACTCTTTATATACTGGATGTATTTGGTCAGCTATCACCACGAAGGTCTAAAGAGCAATTTTTCAATGTTTTCTTCGAGTTCATTGTTACTTATTATCATTTTCTGTGAACGTATCTATCGTAATTCCGGATAATATTAATGTACAATATTTTCGGTTGACCCTTTTTATCTTTAAACATTTTTCATATCATGGTAGATAGCTGAATGAAGTTAACATTTTCATTATGAGATATCATGAATCTACTAACCTTCTACCTTGATAATATAAATTAAAAACATAGAACATCCTATCTATAAATATAACATGTTTGAATGGTAGCACGATTCAAGTAATATAACTTTAATCAAAATATATCCCTATTTAATTGTTTACATTATAAATAATATATTTTCTTTTGGCTTATATATTTTAATATACATATTGAAACATTTCATCATGATATTTCACCTATTGTATGTGCCCTTCTATATTTCTAATTATTCTCATCTTCGTAGCTACCTACATCCATGGAGGGATAAATAGAAGCGTAACTTGATTCTCACTAAGTCTGTGTTACGTTAATTTCCGAGCAACTGCGCTAATGAGTGGTAATGAAATGACGTTTGGCATAATCACTGCGCACAGACGCCTTTTACTAATTAATTGAAATACAGTATTCCTTTTTTTTATCTTGGAGCTCCAATTCGTATAACGCTAATCCAGTATCAATATTCCCTAGAATTTTATAATACGTAAGTGAAATAAGATAATTATATTAAACTCTTTGGATTGTGATGAACACGTGATTTTTTTTTGTTGCAATAAAGAGACAGATCACTAAGTTAAGAAATGATATATGAGGCAAAGTTTATATGTATTCAAATAATTCCAATGTTTATTCAATATTTATAACAAAAATATTTACTAGACAAAATTATTTACTAGAATATGTTATTGAATAATTACTTTCTTTGAACTATATAAACTAATAAAATATTATTAAATTTATTAGAAGAAATGCTCCTTGAAATTCGGATAAAATATTATTATCTGCATCAACCGTACTATTTCTAAGTTAATATCAGATATATCATAACCCTACGCTATTAAGAGCACCTGGTTCTTACACAAGCTCGCTTACCTGAAACAGAGAACGGACATTTTAATGGCTGATATTATTACAGAGTACAATCGACCGGTTTGTAGACGCCGTCGCAGCGTGTGACTCATATGAAGGTAGGATCTGGTACCATCAGATACAACACAAAGATATTTCACTTATTTTAAAGACAATATACAATAATATTTTAAAAAAATGTACTTCATGACATACATAGGATTTTTTAAAATGTTTTGCAAAAATAGCAGTCTCTTCTTCGTGGAAAGAGATGGACAACTAGAGCCTTGTATTACTGCCGGCTTTATACGCTAAGTGATAAAATTTAGTGTGCTTCATTTTCTCAGTAAAACCCATCATAAGCACTATCCGTTTAAAAATTGACATATAGCCAATAGGTTTTTTTCTATAGCGGACAACGAAGCAGGTGGGTCTCTTATATGGTAAGAAAACAGCGCCGCCCATGAGCAACCGCGGGACAGTCTGCGCATTGGTTATGTTGCAGTTTTTTTGCACCGCTTAAGTGGAACTTTTAAGGGCCTTCGATATCCTCACTCAGTCTGCGTAACACAGTACAAGTACCGTTTCACGTTGAGTATTCTGTGAGCCAGTGGTATAACTTCGGACAAGCCAGCCCAATTAGTGCGTCAGCATATGCTTCAGCATGGCTCTCCCACGGGTATGTATAGTGACACTATACTTAATATATTTGAAAAGATTATTTAATAAGAAAAGATATTGGTTCTGTATTGTAACTATGATATTAGTCGTCAATCTGTTTATGTGAAATGTTGACGAATGGTTTTTTTTACTATTAGTTACTTTTTTGGAAACTATCTCTAGAAGTATGTTTGATAATAAATCTTCTTATATTTCATGAGAGTGTTTTTACGGCTTGATCGTTTTTTTTAATTTTTACGTATATTATAATAAATTAAATTACACCTAGAACGTCTGAAAAAGAATAAATTACTTAAACGAGTGCTTTAATAGTATTATATTAGGACTCTTAGTTACCACTCGATCTCAATGTACACTAGATGTAATTTATATGGCAAAACAAAGCTAATAGAAGTAGCTAATATATATTTATAAAATTAGAGGTTAATATGAGGTTATATTATTATTATAATGGTATAGACAGACGACCTTATAAAGGTCGCCTCCGACAGGTATTCATGGAGGTCCAAGGGGGAGGCCTATGTCCAGCAGTGGA